>CM054114.1:193580668-193800428 GCA_028673005.1 Tanypteryx hageni | reverse complement strand
CTCCAAGAAGTGGAATTCAAAAATTCGGGTAAGCTATTGGGTGACATCAAACAAAATTTATATTTTGTATTTGACCTTCGCCTTGCCAAAGAAACTCACAGACCAGGCCATTCCAACATTGTCCTCTGTTTCTTGCCACAAAAAATTTATAAATTTAGCAAGGCGACTATGGCTCGATCAATAGTATTGCTTCTTGATTGCGAAAGAAGTAAACATCCGCATCTCACCATCTTCCCCTGTTAGACAATAGTTTCGTGTGTAAACATTCAACCATATAAATGAATGGCACAAGTTGCAAAAGAAGCCAAATTTCAATTACATTGGCAACAAATATGAAAATACTACAGGTATCGGAATGGTGTATTAAAAAAAATAGAATTATAGAAAAATGTATAATTCTGAAATTGACACTATCCACAATTATAAAAATAAATATAATATAATCGACCAAGTTGTATCTGCAGGGACAACAACGAAAATAAAAAACCTATGTGATTTAGATTTAGTAAAAGTAAGTTGAGACACATGTATTTAGATCATTTAACTTCAAGGTGAACATTATAAATTTGCAGATAATTGAGATCTATCATTTACATCAAATTTAACGTTACGTTAATTTGAATATTACTCAAAATTGTGCATTTGTGGTGTTATTAACAATAATGTATTTAACATGAACAGGTTATAGGTAGGTACATATATTTAAGCAGAAATTTGTAACTTTTTTTCAGTTTTTCATATATAATTCGGTTATCACGAACTCGCTTAAACCGAACACATGATTTGATTCTCCCTTGGAGTTTGTGTTAACAAGAGTTTACTGCATTTGCTAGCAGGAGGTGTCACTAGGTATCATTTATGGATTCTAAATGCGATATTTTTCAAGTACATGGATCCAATATACCATATATACTCATGTATAAATTGATCTCGTGAATAGGTTGACACCTGTCCTTTTCATCAAATGTTTTGTTTTTTTGTATGTCTCGTGTATAAGTCGGCTCCAGATTTTCAGGTGTAGTAGAATGAAATTACATTAAATTCGAATGCTTAGGTTGGTTACATTTAAATCTGGGCCCAGAGGAAGGTGACCGGTTGCTGAGTAGGTGGAGTAATTGGGTTCGTTAGGAAACTAATGGGAGGGGAGGGGGGCATATGGAGTGGATATCAAAGAGGGGTGAGTGGGAAGGGTACAAAAAGTCATTAATAACATTGTGGCCACTTTTAACAACAGAAACAATTTCTATAATTCCCAATGCATTAAGCCTGTGGCCCTTATTTTCACAATGTAAAATTTTTGAGTCAATATCAGAATAATATCCATGATCAAGAATGTGCTGAGTGAGTTGAGAAGCAGTCCTATTGTTGTAGATGTAGCACCGCCAATGTTCTTTTTCCCTGTTTGTAAATTCCCTTCCAGCCTGACCGATATATATATAGTTTGGCAGTCACCACATTCCATTTTGTAAACACCACATTTATCACTTGGAGTCACATGGCCTTTATTGTTACACAACATATGGCTAAAGTTCACTTTACTAAGGAAAGCTATCCTGTGGGTATCACTAGGGAATAACTTATTCAATCATTGGGATAAGGGTTCAAGAAAGGTCAAAAAGCAACATATTTGGGGGGTGGGTCTATCGGGAAGCTGTAGTGGGAAAGTCTTGTTGAGAGTGATGTTCTTTTGTTTTTCTGGAGAATTTGTTCTATTAATTTTTCTGGATATCCACTATTTAAGACTATTGTTTTTATGATTTGAAATTCTGCAATAAAGACATTATTTCTTAAAGGTAGTTTAATAAGTACTGACTGTACTGACGAATGGAACATGGCTTGCTTATGAAAGATTGGATGGTTGGATGAGGTATGAATAATGTTGTCCATGTATGTAGATTTTCTAAACACAGCAAAATGGTGACTTGTTTTCAAGGGTAATGGTTAAATCAAGGAAGTTGAGGTGGGAATTTACTTGTAACTCATGCATGAATGTGATCGAAGGATGCAAGGAATTAAGAATGGAAAGAAAACAAGCAAGCTGTCTATCAGTACTTTTCCATAAACAAAGAACACCATCTACATATTGGTACCAATAAATAACATTGTCTAATACGTTCTGTACCCTTCTCACTCCCCCTCCTTATATCCACTCCATTTCCCACCCCCCACCTCCCATGACCTATAATTTCTTAGCGAACCCCTTTGTATTTACTTGCCTTTGCAAGAAATTTATAACGAGAGAAATTAATTTATTGAGAGGAATATGATCAATATGAAAGTATAAATTTAACAGAGAATTGGCAATTTAATTTTTAAAAAGATCATTCCAGCTGTCATCATGATGTAATGTATTATTAGTTAGACTTAACAAATAATTGTAGCTATTAACAATATTTTCAAAAGAGAGGGAAATTAAAATCTCACCTGGAATAGGATTGAGAGTTGAATCCTGTTTCACTAGAGTGCCATAAACAAACCAAACACAAGATGACCGAGGGAAGATGAGCATCTCCTTTGCATAATTTTATGTGTATGATTATGATGACATACATAACAGGGCCAACAATTGAAAGAGACAATCAAATGAGAATCCAAACCTGAAAATCAAATTAATAAAATGAGAGAATAATTCCATATTCTATAAAAATTTTAATTAATCCTATCCTTATTCCACTGACTGATGTATAACACAATAAATGAGTACCTATGCTACCCATTTACAAAACCATGAAATTGGCCATTTGATTGATTCCTAAAAAAATGTTAAAGTAATACGATAAATTCTAGATTACCACTCTATCGTTTGAAAAATAATCACATACTTCCCATTATTATAATTAAGATACATTGTTTCGAAAAATAAGAGAATAAACCAAAATTATTTTAAACTACTCAAACATGCACAATGCAGAATGTTACATTATCCCCTAAGGAAAATTCCTAAATAATTTCCAACATTCAAATACCTATATTGTATTGAAATTCCAAATATGTACTTACAATATAGTATGATGTATAGTTGAATGTATATCATCAGAATTCTAGGTTAATCTATCAATTGTTAACAACAGTCATCGGTAGGTGGTGGCAGCTAAAAATAAAAGATATCTCTTAAACAATGCATTCTATGGGAAAATGTTACAAATAAAGTTGGTAGAAAATTTTATTTTCCACAACTTTTAATCCAATACATTTTTACATTTATCAAATATTAAAGCAAATATTCCAAAAATCATGGATATGTGACAAGAGTAAACACTCATTTCTGGTTGACCGATTTTTACCAAAAACTAATCAGTTCTTGTGACTTTTATAAAAATGTTAAATATAAAATTTCATGTTGACCTGATTAATAATTTCTGAGTTAGAGCACCCACAAATAGCTATCACATACACACAGACATCGAGAAAATTGTCAAAAGGTGTTCAGGGGACCTCAAAATGTGTATTTCCGTTGAAATCTCAAAGTCGAATTTTTTCATCAAAACAATACTTTCCCCTATACTACGTATGGAGAAAGTAAAAAATAAAAGAATGTTCATTGGTTATCATAGATAATGCAGATAAATGACTCTTCCTAAAACACCACTTTAGCATAACTTTTCTTTGCTTCCTTGAAAATGTATTACCAATCTATGAGATACTTTGGAGCACTATCACTTACTCATAAAAGAGTAATTCTCAAAGTTTTTACATACCAAGAGTATATTAATTTAGAAGTAACTGGTCACAATGAACTCATTAGAGATAAATTAATTTTTGATGATATGGAATATTTAGGCCACCCCACTCTGCTGCAATATACCGTAAATACCCGCATATAAAGCACACTTTTTTTCGAAATATTTGAGGTAAAAATAAGGATGCGTGTTATGCGAGGGTACATAATCTTCCTATTTTCATTTGATCCCATATTTCCACAATTTCAGCTCATTAATTACTGCCAGAGTATCCTCATAATTTTATTGGCGATTTTTACAAAAAGTAAGGTACATAATAGTTAAAATTTATTAACTTATTCTATGAACGTACATTAATTAGATATGAAAAAGATGAATTCAGTATTTATTCATTTTAAAAGCCAAGAAATTCTTCGTCACTGGAACATTCTTCTTCGATGTTGTTATCGGAATCGTCATCTTACGCATGACGTCACCCTACACCTGCGCCCGGCCTGGTGGTGAGGTACTGGTACTACTTACAATTAGAAACAATGGCAGCTGATGCCATTGAGCACGCTGGCAGTTGATGCTTCTTGTAGAACTAAATCAAGTTATCGTTCCCTACCTTTCTCTCAGCATTCATACGTGGTTTATTCTTGATTCTTAGAGTCTGTAGTTAATTATGGTTATTTGCTATCGAATTTGCATCCTCCAGAGTGCTCTAATAACGCTAAAACTGAAGGTTGGGCGAACCCGTCCATCTCCGTCCATCCGTCCATAAAGGCTGTTACGACTTCTTGGTCCTCCTCTGTCAGGAATAGTAGGCGGGAGGAAGTAGTGCTGACCCGATTGAGGATAGGGCACTGTGCCCTTACTCACTGTTATCTGTTCACACAGGAGAAGGATGTACCACACTGTGACCATTGTGACTCCCGTCTCACTATAAGACATATCCTGACCGAATGTACCCACTACCAGGGTATGCGAAACAGTCTTTTGATGCAAGGCCAGCTTAACGATGTTCTGGGAGATGACCCTGTTAAGATAGACGTGGTTTTCAAGTTCCTCAGGGAAGCTAAATTGCTTTCATACATTTAAATAATTTTAACATTACATTTTTTCTATACACATCACCTGTATAAAATTTTATTTTAATTTTATCACAATTAGTAGGGAAATATAATAACTTTTATTGTATTACTGATTTGAGTACGGTGTGAAATGACCTTGCTGTCGACACACCTTATAAAATCAACTCTACTACTACTACTGAACCAAGGGTTTATGGGAAAAAGGCAGATTGGTTCCTAACTAACCTAACATTATTTTGACAACAATAAATGATGTGAAGGTGAACTGATCTTTAAAGCTGATGTTGTTGATGATAACAAATATGTTCATGAAGATGAATACAAAGAAGACAACAAGAGGAATACAAGATGATGAAAGGACATTGGTTGTTAGGGTTTTTATTCCTCTGGAGCAGTGCTCCGCAGCCATTTAAATTTCATAGCACCCTTTTCTGTTCACTCAAACTTCATGGGACTCCAAACCAAATTTTACTAAACATTTTTATCACCTTTTATCCAAAAAATGGAAGAAAATAATCAATTGTCACACATCAATCAATCAATCATTAGTTGATTTACAAAAGCATTTATTGAAATTTAATTTAGAAAAAGCCTTTAAAAAAGTGCATGGAGGTGTGAGGACAAAATTAGGCCTTGCATTTGATATTTTGTTATTATTCCATGCCAGGTCAAATTACTGTGAGTTATACTAATTATAAATGTATGGATGTAGTGATGAAATATGCAGAACAGAGATTAGCTGGCACACTAAAATATGAAATCTTTAAGTGCTCTGTCATTGGTATATATTGATGGTGTAGCACTAATAGCAGATAGCAAGATGTCAGCATTCAAATGGACAAAGGGCTTAGAAATAACAGAAATGGAATTGAATATCAAGTTAGATGTACATTGAATAAAGTTGGGGAGATGGAAAGAATGTGCATAGAAGTATAGGAATGGAAATTTTAGTTGTAATTATGTAATAATATTTTAGCTCAATTTTTAATAAAGAAATAATTAAGAGCCAAGAAAGAAATAATAGGGTATAAAGAACTTAAGCTTTAGGCAAGAATTCTGGTTTACAAGTTACTTTTGGAGCCAATTATATTGGATAGGCATGAAAGCTGCCATGCATAAGACAGGAATTGCAAGTTTAGTAACCATTGTCTAGACAAGTATGTGTAGAAATACTAGCAGGAAGAAGAACAGAGCTAGATTACGAGGGAAGCACCTGCAATAGATACAATACGTTGCACAAGCTAAAGATAGAAATGGCTGCAGAGAATACTCACTGTGAGATAAAACTAGAATAATACATTGTTTCTTTTTATTATGCTTAGATTTTCTTAACTGTTAATAAAATATATTTTAGTATATAAAAAGCCAACAAAGATATTACTCAATTTGATTAAAATATTAGATGAAAACAGTACAGAGTCCAAAAACCTACAATGGGAGTTAGAGATTTTTTGATTTTATCCATATCTGTGACAATGCATATACCTAGGGTTACCAGATAACAGAGATTAAATAGTTGGAGAGCGTTTTGAAACTTTATAAGAGTGCCCTGATAAACAGTTGCATCCTAAGCAGTTTTATTAGGTCACCTTTGCTCTAGCCTATTAAAGGTAGCATCTGATGAAAGACATGGTATCATACCTACCACCACCGACCCTCCATACAAGTCCTGGAGCCTGGCCACTGGGCTCTGGATAAGCAACACCTTCCCCAACCAATCCCTCCCTCCCTCTTAGTCATCAAAAACCACCTCCCCTATTACCACCTCCACCAACTCCTCAACCAAGTCCACCAACCCATCTCCCCCAAAATTATCCCCCCCCGAATAAACCCTGTGAAACCCCTGTAAGGGCATTCCCCAATTAAAATCCCCCCTCCCAAAAAACACTTCCACACCCCCCTCACCCCCTTCCTCCCATCACCCCCTTCCTCAACCTCCTCCCCCCCACCTCCTTCCTCCCTCTCACCATCTTCCTCCCCCTCACCCCCTTCCACCCCCTCACCGCCTTCCTCCCCCTCACCCCCTTCCTCCCCCTCACCCCCTTCCTCCCCCTCACCCCCTTCCTCCCCCTCACCCCCTTCCTCCCCCTCACCCCCTTCCTCCCCCTCATCCCCTTCCTCCCCCTCGCCCCTATCACCCTCCACTACTCCATCCCCCCCACCATTTACCTCCTCTCCCTCCTCCGCCTGAAATAAGTGCAAGAATGAATCAATTAAGCAATGAATAGCTAAATATTAACTGATTTGTAGAATCTACAAATCATCATGAAAAATCAAAATGCTTAAATTAAATACTAATCAACATAACTCTGCTCAATTCTCATGCTCTATTCCTACTGTTCAGCCAATTAAGCTATATCAAACAACACACACTTGATGTTCTTAAATGGTGCCAGGAAAATCAAGTGCTAACTGAAACAGTGCTATTCCGAACATGTACTTCCATAAGAAATGAAGTTATAAGATACAATTCATCCTTCAGATTCTATTAATGGAAATGAAAATAGGTTGTATTTTACAAATAATACACCAAAGTATTATTTGTTAACCATATTACGTAACATAAAATAGGTCATAATTTGCATTGCAATTATATTTTAAATTGAACAATAAAAGTTGAATATAAATGAAGAACGGAGTAGAAGAAGATACCTGCGTCTACTTATATATACAGTGTGAGGCAATAGTCACTATACAGCCACAATTTTATTAAAAGAAAATTTTAACATAATAACATAAGCATCATGACTGAAGATACTGTTCAATTAAGAGAAGGCCACCAATAAGACAAAAACAAAATCGTACATCGAAACTATCAAAATCTTACTAAGTTTTCATAAAGAAATACGGATTCATAAAAGAATTACCACATGTGCTTGATAAATATAGGAACATGGAATGAGACCAAATAAAGAAAAATTCAAATACCTCGGTATTACATTTTAAAAACTGAACAATCAAAAAGGAAGCGATTCACAAAAAACAAATGTTGGCACTCTCCAGCTTTTAGTCTGCATAAAACCTCTAATTTAACCTCGAGAGTTAAGTTTTTCCTCTTTTTCTCCTCTGACTGCCAGTTATGACTCACAGACTTTTTATTTAAAGGGGAAATATAATTTAAACAAAGTTCACTCTATATTTTGACCTAAAAAGCATCGACAAGTGTACACAGAATCATCAAGCTACTAAATGAAAAAAAATGAATGAAAAATGAAATTTACAAACAAACTCAAGGCACTTCTATGGGTAACCCCTTATCTCCCTTTTTAGCCAACATTTTCATGTCCTCTTTTGAAAACGATTGCAAAGAAAAATTTCATTACTTTCCAGATATATGGTTGAGGTACGTGGATGACATATTCACAATCTTTGATTTAAAGAAACAAAATGTAGATGAATTTGTTAATCAGTTAAACAACATATATCCTTCGATCAAGTTCTCTTATGAACTTCAAGAAAACAACACCTTGCCATTTTTGGACTTGCTTATCATAAATAATAGACAACACATTGAGTTTGACATTTTTAGAAAACCTACACATACTGATAACTTTATTCCTAACAACTCCTTTCACCCTATGAACCAAAAAACAGCTGTGTTTCAATTTTTAACACACAGATTATGTAACATCCCCCTCAATAAAATCAGATATGCAAAGGAACTTAAACACATAAAACAAATTGCCGCTAAACTTGGATACGATAATAATTTAATTAATAAATTAGTGAGAAAACATAACTTTAATAAAACTTTGTCCAATGCCACTTCCCTAAAATTAGACACCAAAAAAGAGCACAAATTTGTAAAATTGCCTTATTTTCCACCATTAAACAGAGGCTTGAACAAAATTTTTAAACATAAGAATTATACCATAACATATACAAATCCTTTTAATTTGAAAAATTTACTGGGCAGTACAAAAGACAGAACTGAATCTTTGAACAAGTCCGGTATTTATAAAATACAATGCTCACACTGCGACAAAAAGTACATAGGACAAACAAGAAGGAAACTAATAACACGCTTCAAGGAACACATGGCTCACTATAAATATAATCGTTTTGAAAAATCAAGAGTTGCCAACCACATCTTTGAAACAGTTCATAGTATACACGTAAACGATTTAACACTGATAACTTCAGCCAATAACTCACTAAACTCGTTAGAAAACCTTCACATTTACAAAAACCGCGATACACTTATGAACACAGACACAGATTTCAACAAGACCCTATACAAATTGACAGATTTAAACGACACACCCTCCGAAAAATCTTTCCACGTTTCGCTTGTTTCTCGGTCGTCTTCTTAATACATTCCGTTTCAACCTGGCAGTTGTCTTCCAGTCACTGGTGAAACAGGTTCTACCCCTGACGATGCCCACCTTGTGGGCGAAATGCATTGGGTTTGCAGCCCTCTAGTTGTTTCGGCTAAAGGAGTATTCTACTTTTGTGAGAGTAAAGAGTCAAACTAAATTTTGTGAGGTCGCTTCAGTTGAGCATAAGAAATTATTAGGTTACTCAAAAACCAGGTGGTTGGCTTTGATACCTGCCATTGAACGTGTTACTCAATTATTTGAACCATTAAGCTTACATTTTTTAAGTTTAGATAAATGTCCCAAACTTCTAAAAGATTTTTTTGAAAATCCATTAGATGAAATTACTCTGCATATCATGCATAGTAAGGCAACATTGTTTCAGTCGAATATAGAGCAAATTAAAAAGAACAAAATATGTGCAGCTGAAGTAATGTCAATTCTTCACAGTTTTAATAATCAATTGGAATCCAGATTAAATATGAAATGTTTACCAGTAAATGCAGATAATTTATTGAAAAAACTAGAAGAGAATAATCCAACAGTTAGAGGGGCATTCACAGACGAGGTTCAACTATTTTATAGAAATTGCCTTGATTATTTGATCATATGGACAAAATTTCTGGATGGAATAAATTTTTTTCAGTGGACTTTATTAAGAAAATCGATCGAGTGGGAAAAGTGGTAGAATCGGTGAAATTTGCAAATCAAGTGTCTCATAAAGATTGATGACAATACTGTTTGATGAGGTTCGGAGACTAAATGAGCACTGCTCAGCTAATAAGTTTTCAGAATGGTCTGAAAATAAAATAGAAGTCTACAAAAGAGCAGTAAGTTGTGCAAAATTGGCAATGATACAAAATGAATTTAAAAATATTAAGAATCACTTTATGAAGAGCTATCTTCTGACATATTTTTAATACAGTTTTCACAGATTATAGCGATGTTGACCACAAAGAAACTGCTGGAACGATTTGCCCTTCACCGAATATAGTTTGCATCAAGATCTTTTTTCACAGCGGTAATATATAAAAGCCCCAAAAATTCTTTGAGCTCCACTATAGAAATATCTCTAGACAGCGACACGCTATGACCAAGTCAAAAAGCAAAGTGACCACAGTAGGAGAAGACATGCGGGAAGAGATATGTAAGGGGGGACGATGTTTACTCCGGGCATTCTTAAGCTATAAGTAAACACAGCTGCCAGAGACGACTGGACACTTCTGTTATCAACTATTTAAAATAACATATTGGAAGAGTTTATAAAATAAGAGAAGTAATTGCCACTATTGCCTACTATTTTACTTACAGAAAAAGTAACGGGGTCAATGACCCCGTCCTCGACGGAACGCCTCCTTCTCCGACACCACCTACCACACAAACTTACCCAGGCCCACCAACCTACGAGGCAGCCGACGAAAACGATGACTGCCCCGAGGACGGCGAGCCTGGATAACGTCGCGGTCAAATCTGCAGAAACAAATGAAAAAAAGAATTTCAAATTTAACGTATGTTGTCGGATTTGCGAGGGATGCGAAATCCTTCAAATTTCTGAAATATGCCAGATTACTATTAATACTGTTAAAAAAATTCAAATACCTTTACTCGGCATCTTCATCAACAATGAACAATGGTGAGGTTGCCACGGTAACGGGCAACAGAGGAGTCAGCTGGACGACACGAGGAAAAAAGCCTCCTAGTTTGATATGATGAATTTAAAGCAAACAATTTTTCATCGAATTGCAGTAAAGCACTAATGGCAATGACACGAATATTTATATGCGCTGAATAGTAAACTACAAGTTCTACTAGTCCACAAGCTACAGCGGCGCCACTAGTGGCGGGATTTGGCACTACGCGCTCGGGTTCAGTTGGATGTAACCAGGGGGAGGGAACTCTTATGGGGCGATTTGGTTCTCGTCAGATACATCAAGTTGGTGAAGGCACCGTGAAAGCGAAAGGTTGAGCGCTGTCGTCGCTCTAATTTGAATGGTAAGACAGCCAATGAGTGAGCGCCAAGCCGAATTTGAAGTGATCATGTGATCATGTTGAGAAGTTGTGACTGTTGAACTAGGTAACCGCGTAACTGAAAGTTTATCCGCCATTAGAGGGAAATCTTGGGAAAGTGTTATTTTTTAGTACAGGTAAGGATGTTTTGACTATAGAGGAGTATATGAATGAATGGTTAACAACTTCATATATGCTGGTGATACATGTGACTCTCTGTGTGTGTTAATTAAGTTATTTTCTGTACGTTGCAACGTTTCCACTAGCTTGCAAAAATGAATCAACCAGAGAAGATGGTGCGTTCACGTAAGTGTTACGCACTAAACTGCAAGCATACGAGGGGAACGACCGGAGATCTAAAGTTGAAATTACATTCGTTTCCTCGCACGGAATCTACGTAAGTACTATTAGCTATATTTGTAAAAATATTTTTGTAAGTCGACAGAATTATATGCAGTAATACCTCGATATACGAAGTAGAAGCGCTCCGTGAGTTGCTTTCGAGTATTGAAACAATATATCGATTAATTAATGTACTTCTGTATTTTATTACCTACAGTACTACATATTGTGTAATAATATTACGTACCGAGAAAAATAAAGAATGAGTTACGTTTCTTTTTGAGATTAATCTTACTATGGTTGTGTTTACGTATGTGAAATTATATCCAGATTGCAATTTGGAACACACGAACCTTGTTCTACCGCCCAACTCAGCTTAGTTGTTATTTTTGATCCTTTAATAAGTGACTGAGAACCTTCTCTCGGATGTGTTTGTTTATTCCTAAGAAAGGCTGTGGCCTTATATCTATTGCATAATAAGTACAGCCAATTTGACATCCTATACATATATGTATATGTCCTGGGATGAATAACAATTATTATTGTTATGGGATTGCAATTTTTAACTTGAAACCTCTCGTTTCGAGATACGGCGAGTATATCGTGGACTACTTGTAGTATAAAGGTCACTTATTTAGTGTACAGATTATTCGCATATCGAGTTATTACTGTAGTTAGATATGTATCTCAGCATTTTCAACTTTAATAATAGTAACCATTTAACAAGATACTTCACTATGGCTTGTTTTCATGTGATGCATATCTTCACTTTAGGAGCAAAGTTGTATTTGATGCATATGTTGAAGTGTTAATAATTCTGTAATGTTATCATTCCAGGTGCCGAGAATGGGTTCCTATGCTTATTGATTCATTGAGACTGGCAAAAGTCACTTCTGTTCATACTTTGTCATGACTTGTTTTTTTATTATTGTTATGATGTTTGTCTGGTGGCTGGCTTCTGCAGCTTTCATATGTTAATTATTCTTTCGTCTGTTACAAACATTCTACTGTATTATTTTTTCAATGTGTGCATGTTTCCTATATTTATTGAACAATAATTGATCTATGTGGTTCAATTCCATTTAATATCTGTTATATGTAAATATGTACAATATTTCTTCTGCAATAAAACTTTAAATTTAAATTATTATTCTTTCTATTCTCACCCATTACTCCTCTGGTTACGTTATTCGTAAAAAGGTTTGATTTGCTAAATAAAAAAATTAGCGTCATTTATTGAAAAATAATGAATAAAACTAAATTGGTGTATGATTTTTGAAAATTGCGCTTGCCGTCTGTACGAAGCTGCCATTGGCTGCTGAAATTCGTCTGCTAGCTGCCTGTTCTCCGCTTCGATTGGCTGTAAAAATGACGTCAACGCAACAGCAGCGCCAGCTAGCCAGTGCCTTCACCAACTTTTTGTACTAGCCAGCTAAGACCACGATTTTAACATGGGAGTTCCCTCCCCCTGATGTAACGCCCTAATTGGGTTGGCTGGTAATGGGCGGGAATAGAAGGCGTTCCTAGCAATTAATGCTATCGTGTCAAAAAAGATCAATTATAATGGCTTAGTCTAACGTCTAAGCACTGCTAAAGGATACACCAGAAGCGATGTCCGGGGAATATAGAATTTGTGATTTACCGATTTATTTTATAACCACTAGGTTGTAATTAATAGAACAATCGAAAATTAAGTTATTTAAATCATACATACCTCACTTGAGATGAGCAATAGAAACTTAACACTCACGTTCTTTCTCTCTTCGAAAATTATTTATTTCTGTTTTACTTACAAATGCTGTGTGTGTACGTAAGGAAACTGAATGTATTTAAGTTGACTTCTTCGTCGTGAATAATCCATTTCCTTTCATTTACTATACGTATTTATATTAGTTTTTGTTTACTTCATTTGCTACGAAGATTGTTTTCGTTGACAACAATAAACAAGAAGAAAAAGTACCTCTCTACATAGCGTAACAAGACGATCCAAAAAGAACTAATGATGCGAACTTTCCGTTTAATTAATACTTATATTGGCTTTAATTTATTTAAAATACCACGGATATGTTGATCTATGTGTTCCCAAATTTCATAATTTAGCGTTATAAAATATTACATATACATTTGAACGGAATATTCAATTGATCACGAGTATTTGTTCGGCAAACAAAACAATACCTGTATGCACTATACCGAATCCGAGTCCAACAATAGTCGTTCCAATGGCAACACTCGTGAGGAGTGATAAAAACTGCAAAACGCCAATATTTACTCGAAATTCGAAAAAATACGATACGATAAAAATTAGAATCTACATTCCTTTCCTCATAGAACAGTACAAATCCCGCTCCGACATTACGATTCTAAGATATTTTAATGTGCAAGAGAATATTACCCTGCACGGTGGATTTCAGATTTCCCATGCAGATCAAATTTGAAGGATCGTTCCCGGAATCAAATCCGGGATTTCAATCTTCGCAACAAAAACTATCACCGGGAGCTAGGTCCAAGTAGCAAGATTTTTCCACCAAATGTCATGAAAATCAGTCTATTGGTGCAAAGATAATAGGGGGACAGAAAGACAGTGCAGCATTTTCCTACTTTTGACAGTTCCCCATCAGTTTTTCGTGTTCGCCAGAAATTTTTGTGTTCGAACTCTTTCCAATGGCGATATACAAAGGCGTTTTTTTGCGACGATTCATCAAACATACTAACCAGGACCATTATTTTAAGACATACTAAACAACTATTTTTAATAAGTATTTAAATGAAATGGGGACCTTGAGAAATTGACGTACTAAAGAGGAAAACGTCCTAACGAGGAACGTACTAAGTTCCACTGCAATTAGTCCCAAATAAAATCAGTGACAATTCTCATTGGAAAAGGAACTCATTGGATATTAATAAAAAATACAGTATATTGCTGCCTAATTTCCACACTATATATGCAAATAAATTATCTTTAAAGTTGAAGCACAAAAATATGCAAGAAATTTTCCTCAATGCCTTGATATTACTAGGAAGATTGAAATAATCAATAACTACTCTGTATAATAAAATAACCCTTATGGTACTATTTATTTACAAATTATTAATGAACTCAATATTTATGCAATGCTATTCGAAAAACGTATTATAAATTATGCAAAGAAAATAAAAATTTATTTTATCTTATTGCAAATTAGGGTTAGAATTACATTATGGCAAACTTTATCTAACAAATATGGTAGAAAATAAAGAATTACCACTTGGATTTTATATGCTGTATATGCACACAAATGGTTCTCTGTTCGTGAAACCCAAGGAAAAATTTTACATCATCTTCCTTCCTCTTTTCACACAAAGCAGATAACAACCTCCCAAAAAAGTGATTTTAAGACTTTCCTTTTATGTTCGTATGCGCAAAGAAACTATAGAAGGCAATGCAGAAGGTGGGTGTAAAAGAGAAGCATGTACTAAAGATTGATACCAATGAAAAATGGAGAAACCTCCTATTAGCCATCAAAATAATAAAAAAGGTAAATTTCTCCACACCAGCGACCAAACACTCAGGCAATCTCACACTCTCCATGCTCCTATTGGAAACTAATTGTGCATTTTTGTTCAAAGAAGTTCATGACTAAATTGGGCAAGAAAGGTGAAAGTGGGTTCCTAATGGCTGTCCAGTCATGTTAAAAACATTTTGTTGAATAGCAAAAAACAGTTTCATGCAGTTTAGAAAGCTTAATTAATTCAATGGATATATCGGTGGAAACATGATCATTAGTGAACCACTCTTCAAGAAAACTACATGTAGTATTTATTGAGATGGTAGGAAAGAGATATGTGACAACAAAAGAAACTAACGTTGGGAATCACTAAGTTTTAAATTTTTGGGATTTTCAATGAAAACTTAAGCATTTTTAGGTAATATTTTAAATTTGTCAACTATCCATTTAGAAATGAGATAAGTGTGAGAATCAATACATGGCACAATAGGTCTCATAGAAATCCCAGGTTTGTAGACTTAAGGTCAATGTAATATTGAGATGGTAACATTAGTATCCTCCTACACACACACACACACACACACACACACACACACACACACACACACACACACACACACACATATATATATATATATATATATATATATATATATATATATATATATATATATATATATATATATAACAACTTACGGAAAAGGAAAGGTAAAATGAATATATGGATGTCAACAAGGTGTTGGGATGAGGAAACCCAGTGAGCACTAACCAATCAGACGACTTCAGGTTGGCGAGGCCCCGGGGATGTCGAAGCGACACACGTAAAATAACACAAAAACACAGAAACATCACAAACGTAAAGCTTTCGGAACTACTCCTTCTTCAGCTACAGAGAGAGAACTGATGGCGGTGACACTGGGTGGAGGCATGGGGGTGGAAGGGTAGTACGGAAAGGTCGAGGATTGGAGGAAACGGAGGGGGTTGGGGATGGGTAGGGTGTTGGAAGAAGACAGAAAGGGTGTGAAAAGCTATCGAAGGTTGAGGCCTGGGGGAGTGAAGGAGTTTAGGAGATGGATATGCGAAAGCTCCCACTGACGGAGTTGGGGAGCCGAAGCATTGTCGGGGAGAACGCGAATGACTCTCACTGTGAAGCAGTTGTTGAACTTTAAATTATGTTTGTTCGCATGAATATATATATATATAGCATATGGAGAGCTGGTGGTGTAGTGGCTATAGTGTTGGCCCCACCAGCTAAAGTGACACCTGCTTCGAATACTGTAGGATTTTTTTGGGGAAAAGAGGAAATATATATATATATATATATATATATATATATATATATATATATATATATATATATATATATATATATATACACACAGCTTTTTTCTCTTTATGCGGTGGTTGATGTCCAGGAAAGAGACAAAGTGAACTCGCATAAACAGAACACAAATTTACATGTAAAAGATAGAGTTACATTCCACGAGCAAACCTAACTCCCTTCCAAGATGCTCTTCTTTTGCTTCATAATGACTTCTTATGCGCGAAATACAAACCTAAGGCAATTAACACTTTAAATTATAATCGCCATTAAAAGGAAGCAGCCGAGCACAAGTAGTGGTTGTTGTGAGTGACATAATTAAGGAGGTTTAAAGTGCTGGAGGGTTGTCTTGGCCCAATGCAAGTTCCATGGGTAAGGAGTCAAAACTTCTCAAGTGTGCTCATACAGAATCACATGAAATCACCTTCTCATCTCCACTCTACAATATCCTCTCCACTCTCATGTCTTTTACTATAGTATTAATATGCAAAGCATAAGGGACAATGAGAGACTAAATGGTCACCTTGTGGTGTAATGGAGAACTTTCTTGCATTTGTATTGCCCTGGCCACATAATTGCATAAGAGTGAACAAAGATGGTTGATAGCCTTATAGGAATTAAATTGGATCTTGATAAATAAGCTTTGTCTGAGATTGAATCTAATACTGATTGAAATATATAACATGTTTTCAGGAATTGATTACTGATCAGAGTGATGTCAAAAGTTTGAAACTTTTCCAAATACATAACCAAAAAGTCCAAAATCAATTGAATCAAATACAGTAGAGTCTCGATTATCCAAGCTAAAGTAGACCAAGCTAAGCTCAGATAATTATAAACTCTGATAAAATGGAAGTTTCAGTTTTAGGTATTAAAAATCGGCCTATGTATGTTCAGAAATTTCATTTTATACATACATAACTAATCTGAAAGAACAATTTATTGATTATATTTAAACAAAATAGCCTTTTAGTTATTTCTGACTAAATTTGGTCGATCGCTTTTTGGCCGCATTGTTATGTCACCTATATCATTGAATAGCCTTTAATTTGGTATCTAGATACACCACAACATGCTTTCTCTTCCCACTCATTATTCAGTCGAGTCAAGAAATGTCTAACTATTGCAGGGTAAAAAAAATGATAAATGTCCAGGATGGCCAAGTCCATGGGTATCAAAGCGTAGTTTAATGTCTCCTTTTTACTGAGGTTCATTGACAACTGACTCGACAATCTGAACCTCCGTAGAGATGACCATGCCTCAGTTACATGCATTTTTGTGGCTGAATGCAGCCGCATGCTTCGTGAATCTTACACTATGCATCAACTGAAAACTGAAGTCATGAGGAGTCATGATTTACATGTGATAAATAACCTGTGACCTTGACCACAAGCTAAAAACAACAATGTATTTAGAGGGGGCTGCCTCGGTTAACGCAGAAGCTCGGATAAGTGGGGCTTGGATAATCTACTCTACTGTACACAATAAAGTCAACTAAATAGCCTACAAATGCAAAATATATCACAGAAACTTTTACTCACATACAAATTTGGAAAATCTCTGTATGTAAATACAAATATGTATTTTATTACACCAGTCTTGACCATATGAATTAAACTTTTTAATTCTTTATATTTTCATTCAATAGACAAACACACGAGTGACATCCTGACATGACGCACAATTGATGAAAAAACACTACGGGTTCAACGTACACGTTACACGTACCTTCCAGCTTACCCTCACAGTGACAACTGACAAATTCTGGAAATAAAATTGGTTCGGCATCTAGGCCAACCCTCTTTGGCACTGCCATTGGGTCTGTTGCTACAGGTGATACATGAAGTTGCCAAATGGCAGTAAACTTGTTTGGAAAATTCTGATCCAATGTAAATATAAAAAAGCAATATCATTGTGTTATACATAAAAAATAGTTTTGAAACTTTAAAGGAAAAAATCAGTGTAAAGTGTAAAAACAGCACTTTATAATTTTATCAATAATAGGATTTAGGATCAACTATTTAATAAGACAAAATCAATTATTATAATTTTTTGTCTGCAGAATTTCTTCTCTAGAGCATGGGCCTCCTTAAAGCATGGGGCCTAGGGCACATGCCCTAAATGCCCAGGGGTTCACATGTCCCTGACCCCGGTACCTCATATGTCGAGAAATACACTATATTATTATTTTCATTGAATGGTTTATATATGTATATAAAAGGAGTAATGCATTTTTTTAATAAACAGAGTATTTTGTGTGTTAGGATTATGATATCATATGTTTGTCCCCGATTAAAATTAATGGTATTATGCTGTTTATTTATTCTCATTAAAAGCATTAAATCAATTTTATTATAATATATACTATGAATTCCCATTTGAAAACACTGGACTAGTTGCCATGATAGTTAATATTTTTCATTGTTAAAAACTGAAAATTTTTCCCTCTTCTTATGATTAAAAACTAATTTTTGTACCAATTCAACACAGATTTTAATTCTGTCAGTAGGAAAAATAAACTTCATTCTTCTAGCTATGAAACTGTTTACATTTAGAGTTTGCATCTCAGTTTTAAATAATTTGAAAATAAAATATTAATAAGCCCTGCACTGGTTTCCATGCTTTCCTTATCGGGCAAGAAATGGTACAATGGGGGTCGGAAAAACTACCTAATGAATTTTTGTAATTTATATCCTCCTATGTAAGGATATTACATTATTTCAAAAAATTTCTCCTTTAAGTCTTTTGTCCAATGATGAACATTTGTCTAACCTTATCCACTAAGAACAAATATCTGCCAATCTCTTCTCTAAGGGACATATTAAATCTCTTGAATTATTAACATTTAACTGTCACTAAAACAGCTGACATTGTCGCTAACTTCCAAAGGTGATGTCAGCAACAACTGGCTAGGTCATGAAAATATTATTTTTGAAACCACTTTTTCATTTTCAATATTTTTAAAAGCTGTAAAGAATATTTTTAAAATTTTGTAATTATAGACTTAGCTGTTGGAGCTTATGCATCTGGACATGCAGTTATTTTCCGTGGGCGGCCTGTAATGAGATGGGAAGTTATATCTTCATATTCTTTGGAAGAACATGTTCCACGCAATGCCTCGGTCTTAACATTAGTGGATGTATGCATCACTTACAATGGACAACATGCTCCAAATAGCATTGGTTTGAGATTTTTCATTTATTTTTTTGATAAGGCATAGATATACTGAACACAAAAATGTTCAGTTGGATAGGCTGCCATGACTCTGCGCATTGTTCTTGTATAATAATAAAAGTCAATATTGTTTGGCTGTAACATTGGATTAATTTAAAACTACTAAAATTATTGCTGTGATATTGAAGCTTTCTTGAATTGATAGTTGCATTCTCATATATTCTTCAATTTGCAAAAAATTATTGAATTTATTCTTATTACAGGAGTTTGGAGAACAATGGAGGTAGATGCATTACATCAAAGGTGCCATATGAAAAATTTTCAGATATGATTCATCTAACTAAAGGAAAACCTTACTGTGAAAGCAAGGAAATAATGCTGAAGGTAGGTTTAGAATTAGGAAATTTGAAATATAAATATTTTTATCAACAACAATGATCATCCGAGAGAGTATCTTAAGATTTTGATAAATAAACATACACATCATGAATGATCGTTAACACACCTATATATGTTTTTATGAGTTTCAGGGCCTTGGGCTAAGGTAAGAATCAGAAGGTACAATTAGAGCACACCATCATCCTGTATCTGTCTGTAATGATCTGGGATGGCATTTAGTGCTTTTATCTCAGGGAGTAGATTTTCACTCCACTGCCATAAAGAGCATAATAAAAGTAAAATGTTTTTGTTACTCTCTATTGAGTTCAATTCATGCCTCAAGCTAGTTTGATAGTGAGATGACTTTTTAAAACTCCTTAGAACCAAATTGTTGAATTTTAATAGGAAAATCAAAATATTTGCTTGATTACAGCCGAATATACAGAATTATATGAATCCAATTGAAGTTAACATCTGGTACCAGTTACCAGAGGAAAAAGAGTTGCAAGAGATACGTGCAGAAAAAGGAAATTCAGAATTCAAAATACAGCCCATACTTATTAAAAGGAATGGTGTTAGAGGTTAGTAGCAATTTAATAAATATATATTACGTAATTTGTGTTATTATAAATTTTTGAATTTTATGACAGATTACAAACTAAAGATTAAACAAAAGTAACTTAAGTTATTTTGATGGTGATAAATTAACCCATGATTTCTAACTAATGGATGGTTTGAGGTATTGTAAGCAGTTTAGAGGAATGGCTAAAGTCAAATGATTACATATTACACTCGGTTAAATAGAATATTAACCTTCCAGGTGCAGACAATTTCTGTAAAGATTGTCCAATTCCACGAGGAATTTCTAAAATCAGCATATCAGTACCATTTAAAGTGGAATGTGGAAAGGACAATATTTGTCATGCTGTTCTTCACATAACTGGCATCCTACCTCAATTAAGCAAAAGGTCAGTAGTGGATTTACAAATATTGCACCCTTAGGCATTTAGAGATTTATGACCTTCCCTCCGTTTTCTCTTCTTTAGTTAAAATAAAAATGTATCCATTTTTTATTAAACTTTAGAATTCATTTTCATTCTAATATTTCTAAATAAACATCAAATTAACAATCTTAAATATCATTTGTTGACTACAGTTAGACCCCCATTTAGCGCAACCATTTGTCCATCATTGACATTGGTGCTAAACCAAGGGTGGTGGTAAATTGAGATATATGCTAGCTTTATGTATTCATAAGATGGAAGTTTTGTTCACAATGATTCATGGGTGGTATGTGAGGGTGGCACTATATAGGGTGATGCTAAATTTGAGTTTGACTGTATATTCAAATAATAAATGTAAAATATTACATGAAATAACAAATATGCACCCACTAATCATTTGTGCCATTAGGCACTGCCTTAAGGTAACTCCACTATTGCAAATGGTAATGTTAATATATCTCCATATTTCATCAAATAATTTTTCATTTATAATTGAAAAAATAAACTTTTTGGGTCAACATTTAGAATTTGCTGGATTCTATGACTACTATAGTATGCTACTATAGCAAATAATGGGTAGTAAATTAAATTTGTTATATGGGTGAATCGTTGGAAGCTGAAACATTGTTTAAAACCTCTCACAATCATGACCAATAATGAACTACATATGTACAATAGCTTGGCTGATACCAATAAACTTTCACCATAAGCCACAATTATCCTTTACACAATGCTGGAAATAAGTATAAAACACCCCTAAAAAACGATTAACAATTGCAAATGAGATATTTCTAATGAGATATTTTTGGCCACTTACAGTTATGCAAAAAAACTGAAAATCATGTTGCATGCAATATGTAATATATAATAAAGTATAAAGCGCCAACAAAAAATTAATGTTCTTCAAACTTTAGAAATTTATTTATGCTCCTATAGTCCTTTGTCTTTGTTCCTTTACATTGTAAAATACTTGGGTATAGATCTCTCAATGCTCTTGCAAGTGATTTCAATGTTTATTGGAGCATTTTATCCAATGACTCAAGAACTACACTCTCGAATTCATCATGTGACTGAAATTGTATGCCTTTGCTATAAACTTTTCTTGCTAATATTGACTGAATGTTTTCAATGCTGATCATTTCATCACGATATTTTTCTCCTAAAACCATTCTTTTGTCTCAGTTGATGAGTGATGGGTCTATTATCCCACTGAAATGAGAAATTTGTTCCATAATACTAAAAGTTGACAATTGCTAAGAGATGTTCTGAGAGTATATAGATGTACCCTGAAATGTTTCATTTTTCATCCAAAATTGCAAAAAATTTAGCTTTTCAGGAAATGAAATAGCACACAAAACAGTGCTGAAAATGTTACGCATAACGTAACAAAAAACATTAACAAAATTTTTCAAATAGCTGTAACGGAAAACGTAATGAAAACGAAAATATAAATTTTATTTCGTTAACAGATGGTAGCTTATGTAATTGGAATTTGATTTAGGAGCACCATTCGTTAGATTGGCAGGGGGGAAGTGAATAGATACTGCTGTTACTTATTGAAAATTCATTACATTATGGGAAAGAAATAACTTTGTATCCATTTCTACTAGATAAGTTTTTATTCAACTCAATCCAGTTACAATGTTATGGCATCAGGTGTCAATTAAGCAAGTTGATCATTGGAAAGTGAAATTTCAAGCCTTAAAGGTTAGGCATTGGAAAGCAAACCACCATAAAATGAAGACTGTTTGTATGTATGTATATATATATATATATATATATATATATATATATATATATATATATATGTATATGTGTGTGTGTGTGACTTTTTATAAGGTGTCTGATGCAGGATTGTACTATGCATGTATGCTACTTGGTTTATCATTTCAGGCTGGCTTCTTTGAAAGGAGAAAGAAGGAAGAACTGAAGAAGTTTAAAAGAGAGGTAATTATTTTAGTATGGTAAAAATCTTTTCTTAAATTTATTCTTGAAAAGAGCTTAATTAAATACTGCATTTGTTAATAAAGTATTATTTCTTAATTGATAATAAAATATGGATTTTTTTCAGCTATTACTTGGAGAAGAATCTCAAGCAGATTAATGTTCAAGTGGAAAATATTAAAAATCGTTAAAAAAGAAGATAAAAATCTTGTAAAGAAAGTCTAATTTAATCTCTACAGAACCTGAAGCTTTCTGCGAGATATCCAGAACTAGCCTTTTTGTAAATATAAATTGTAATCTTAATGAATCGTTCCCATGATGAATGTTAAGTGGACATGTAAATATAATTAACTGCTTTAAACAAGATGTCATGCATTATATTTCAAACTGATATGTTGAAGTAATTGGAAATGATTTATTATATTTGTAAGATAATATCATTCATAAAAGACATTCTGAAAAGCTAAACAATATTGTGCAACAACTAAGGGTACTTAATTCTTGGATATTTTGAAACAAAATTTGATTTACTCAAAAATGGCTCTAAGGATTTCGATTAAAATCCATCCAAACGTACAGTCTGATGTCACCAATAATACTAACTAAGCCATGTGACCAAAAACAGTTGCCATATATTATCCAGTGGCATTATTTCTGTACAAGATGCTCAGCGCATGCGTCAGAAGGGAGAGGGCCCCCAGGGATTCCCAAATACAAAATTCCATCAGTGAGAGGCAGGGGTTCACCAAGAGGGAGGGGCTGATGGGCTTCAGCCTCTATTAAAAAATCTCTTACTAGCCTTGTAAATATACAGGAAATATACTCTTTTGACTTTTTATATTTTTCTATTTCTCTCAGCTTACAATATATAATCATTATACAGATACTTCTTGAATTACGCATATTTATATTGTGTGAAGTTTCTAACAACTAGCAATCTACTCATGAAATTTTAGGGCTGAACCCCTCCTAAGAGAAAATCCTGGTTGCGTGCTTGGTGAGATGTATTAGACGTGAGAGGTTGATGGTGTCAGTTGCTTTGGTTCTGTTGCTATGCATTATTAACATAATTGGCAGTGAAACGCCAAGCACACACAATTAATTTCGAGGAAGAATGTAGTGAGACCAAACATATATAGGTATATGAGAAAGTTTGTGCAATGTATATTGCACTATTTATTTTCTTAAAAACATAGTCATTTACTTAGAATCCAGCAATCTGAAAACCTTGATAATGCAAACACACAGTTGCACCTATTAGATCAGATTATAGAGGCTTCACTGCATATATACACAGAGCTGCCCCTTCCATGGATTTTATCCTTTTTTAGAGATTTTATCGGTTTTTATAGATTTTTAAATATAAAAAACTGACATTTTCATCATTCACAGATATTTATAAGATGAAATTCAGATGTTATCTAAGCTGTATGCTTAGCAACCCCATAAAAAACTAAGAAATTCAGTGAGTAGTAATATTTCTATGCAAATACAGGTATCCCCCGATTTATGCGCGAGTTGCATTCCTGAAAATCGTTGTGTAAATCAAAAATGCATAATATTTTTCCTATTGAAAATAATGTAATAGGCATTAATGTTTCTGAGCAGAGATTTTCTACTTAGAAGCATCTTTAAAGTTGATTTAATGAGCATTTTAATTGATCAATCGTTTACAGCAACATCTACTTTTACAATTACTTAATTTTTTGTGCATTGAGTTTCTGCCATAAATTACAGATGTCTCAAAGCTCCTTCAATCAGTGAACCTTCCTTCTACAAATATATTCTTCTCATCCAACTTGATGAATATTTTTCTGAGGGTTTCTCCCTTACAGTTGTTGACCGCTATCAGTGCATCACTTTCTAGAAGAAAACCCCTCTTCAGCACAAAAAGTGAGTTCAAGTCTGTTTGCTTAAAGATTTGAATAAGAAAAGACATTCTACCACTGTAGGAACACCCAGAAAATCCAATCCTGTGAAAGTGGGATTTTTTCTGAGGTCACCCCTACGACTTACGTGGTTTGAGGAGACCGTGCAAAAATCAGCACCCCATCCTTCGGAAGGGACATTAAGCAGTTTACTCCCTCAGTGCTCTTTCAAAGCAGCAGGATAATGCCGGCATTGGGATTCCCTCCTCCCTGCTGTGTGTGTGTCCGGTCTGAATTGGTAAGACCTGTCATAAGACAACACTAGAAGAAGAAATTATGATATACTCTTTATAGTGCCATTGTAAACAAAAATGGAAATGTATCACTGATGTGCAAAAGGACAGTGTTTTTATACCACATATTCCCATAATTTCTTGCGACTAACCATTTTCAATTCAAACATTGTCAATTTCCAGTAAAGGTTTGTTTTACAATGACCATTTATAAGGTCCAAGGTCAATCACTACAAGTTTTTGGCATCGATTTATGTGCCTAATGCTTTTCTCATCATCAGTTTACACAAGGCATTCAAGGGTAAGTAACCAAAAAAGTTTGTGTATAATTTCGCCTGGTAGGAAGGCCATCAACAATTCTTGGATAAATATTGTAAAAGTGTTTTCAGTATGTTTTTCAAAATTATGGAGGTCAAAGAAGATAAAGTTATGATTTCAGAGTCACAAAAGATCATTAATACCTACCTATGGAAGCTTTTCAAGGAGTCAATTATAAACACAAGGCATAGAATGGGTTCTTCTAGTTATATGTAAAACAAATCACATTCAATGAATGGCTACATTAAGCACACCAAACTTTGCCATTGTTTCTAACAGTAGTTTATCCAAATTCTTTATTTTTATCCTTAATTACTATTGATTTGCTTGAGGAATACCCAGTGGATAACCTAAATTTTTTTGCAATGATACAATTGTTATATTTGAATCTTGATATTGTTTAATATTTGAAATAGAATAAGTAGAAGTGATATGAGTCAACTTTTCACAGAATATCAAGTTGATTCTGTTCCCTGAATGAAATATAAAGGACTAAAAACCAGTAATGCATTAATTAAAAATAGCTTACTCCTATCTGTATCATACCTAAATGTTGTCCTATTTCAATTATAATAATATCCAGAAATAAGAGTCGAATCAGACTCTAAAGCTCTCTGAGAAATAAATTCCTTTCAATCGTGAATATTCTGCTCCACACAGTCATACTGTGCTAAGTTGAACTATTTGACTTGTGTAAAGCAAAGATCTGGATTAACTGTTGTAATCACTATGCTAATATGTTCAATAAATCCTTGAATTAAATTGTTACTATTTTTTATATTAATAGGAATGAGTCATGATGCATAAACTAACAATGCCTATTGGATGATTACTGTATCCAATGATGTTGAATATTTTATGGCATCTTGGTCATTGTCCCAGGAAATGCTTAAATTGCTCAATCAGGAATTAAAGAATAATCAACCTCAGATTATAATTTAGAATAATAGGACAATGCTTAGTGCAGCAAAATTATAAAATATTATGTTAGAGATAAAAACCGATATTTTAGTCTAATGGGAAGTTTGGTTAAGACAAGATTGCTTGAGTGAAATAAGTTACAAAGAGACTATTTTTCATATGAAAGAAAAAGGTAGTTCCACAAAATGAATAGGTTTAAATACAATTAGTGTAGAGAGTAAGCATCTTATAGGCAAAGATAAAGTTGAAAATTGCTGGAGGAGATGCTGAGGTTTCTGCTTGACTATATCAAGATTAAGTGAAGGTCTGATCATAGCCGTCTTGAGGTGAAGACAATATGGGCCTTGGCCCAGGGTCTCAAAATTTGGGGAGAAGTAAAACAGAGATTCAAAAGTCAGAAATACTTATGAACTATTATACATGAGGAAAGAATGATTTTTATTTTGGTTCCGAGAAGAGTCGTGTTACATTGTTATCAACTTTCTGTTCCATTGATATCCTGTGCGGTCGGGCATGTTGCCTACCCCAAGTGCCATCCTTGGCCATGCCTGCCACCCATTCAGTTCACCATGTTTCAAGCTTCCTTCATGTTTACACACACAATGCAATATTTGGGCTGATTCCGTCAGTTAGCCGCAGTAAATGCCAGTGCATGTACCAGTGCTGTAAACAACTGGATTTGATAGTGAATTTGTGTAATTGTGGTTAGTCAAAGTTATAATGAACTAGCTGAAACATCCGGCTTTGCTCAGGGAGGGGTTTTCTTTTAAGTAGCAAACGATTTTTATTGATACCACTTTTGTTGTCATATTACAATAAAACTAATATAATAAATTCTGAAATTTACTTACTTTCACTGTTGGGTACCCCAAGTTTACCAAACGTTCCCCTTTCCTTAATTATGCAAGCGATGTTTACATTAACATTTACTATTTTATCTATTGTATTGTAAAGTTTTATTATTAATATAATTACGCATTAACTTCTTACTTAATATTCACATGGATAGATGCACCAAAGCCTTTAAAGCAGCAATAAAATTATGTGGATTATGTCAATACTATTAGGCAAAATGTAAACAATAAACATCTTGGGAATAATTTTGAAACTAGAAAAAAGTCTGCTATGACCGGGAATCGAACCCGGGTCATCCACTTGCCGGGCGGATATTCTACCTCTGAACTATCGTAGCAGAACAATTTCTCTCGTTTCTGAACGCGAATGTTTCCTTGGTTGGGCCACCTTAAAAGCTTATGCCTGTCTGCATAGGATCTTAGGATCATATTATTCCATCAATAAACATCTTGGTTACCGAACAAATTTAAGTAGGTGTATCGATTTATTTTAATGTTAATGGTGAAAGATGCATCTGAAATAACATCTGCCCGCATAGATTAATCCTTACTCCCTTTCACCCATTATAACAATTAAGCAAATACCAAATGTTCTTTATTTCATTTCATTTATTCCATAAAAGTTGCAAATACAAGGCATTCTACAATCTTCAAGAGTCGTCAAACAAACATTAGATTTGCAATCTAATATTAATGATTGATACCTAAATAGGCATTGAATTTTCCCAAACTTTTGATGGCTATTGAATGTTCCTCTTTCCCAAGCCATTAAAATAACAAGATATATGTAAAAGTCATCAACAAGATGTTTGAATTTTTTGCATAAATAGCTATTTTAGAATGAAGGATAATAACACATATTGGATAATTATTATCTGTTAACTAGAACTAGAAAAGTATTTTTTTTTCAATTCATGACTTCATCAAAAGTTCAAAAATTACACATTCTTTTACAAAAGCTGTTCTATTACTTCTTGATGTCTATTTCCCTCATTTTTCCTAAGGGCAAATAAATTTTATTCCTTGTAAACTTTAGCAAACAGTACTGCCGATGGAGCTCTGATTGGTGTTAGCATGGCTGTTGTGCTCCATTCCTCACCTCCAACTTTTATGTAAATATTCCCGTCCATTGCATATATTCAATTTGCCACCCAATTTCTCACATGTCAGATCATCACTTTCTATGCTCTTATCTTCTCATTCAGCCTTTCTATCTCTTGAGTGTCTTTAATTTTCATTATTATCTTTCCTAGTACACTTCCCTGTAAACCAGGGATACACAGACAGTATTAACAATTGGAGGCTTCATTTTTCTTTTAAATAATTTCTTCTTTGATTTACTGCATTTCCGCTTGATCGACAAGTTTATCGTCTTCTCTGCAAAGAAGGCCACAGTTGCCACCAGAAGGCTAATCCTCACTGCTTGGTATGTTGTAATTAGGTCCGACTACACAATTGCCTATCTTTGTTTCTTAGGTCCAACGGACAGATCTCTGACTGAGGGAGATCCGATTGTATGAGATGATCTACTATTCCAGCTTCAACAAGTGATGTGAGCCTGCCAATAAAAATGGGACATTGCTTTGGTTTAGAGTTGGAAGAGACTCATTTTGCATTAGCAAATTTTAAATTAGCCCTAATAAATGTCTCAAAATCTAATCAATTAGCATGCTTGAGAGCAAGAGAAGTTAAATATAAGAAATATATTCTCAAACTATGATAAAATTGGGTTTTTTGTTCAATCTGAATAAAGCCAAATGCCATGTAAGTAACTTAAAAAGCAAAGACATGAGAAACAACTTCAATCCCAACAATTCTTCACCAATATAAGATCTTAATTGAGGTTTTGAAACACCCAGTACAGGAACTCATTTTCATTAGAAAATATGAATGAATCCATTTAACATGTTTGATATGATTCAAAAGTTCCTATAAATAATAATAGAATTATAACTTTACATTATATTTTTTTTATTTTACACTTCTAATGTTCCTACAAATGAAACATAGAATGGAGGAAAATCGCTAATTATACCAAGTACAGAACTTTAGTAATAGTAAAGTATAAAAAATAATATGGTTGATTACTTACAAAGCAACATTTTGAGACAAGTTTTATCATTAAATTATTATGGTTAATGGCATAAACTATAAAACAGGTAAATGGATATTTGAGTTACTAACTTCTTCAGTGGTATTAAAATGGATTGAGCAAATCAGTTGGCTTAGTCACAGACCAAGAGATGGTCCTGAAATGTGAGACCTGTAACCCCTATCATTCTCTAATTAAATCACTGGCCTTTGGAATCAATGGAAAATTTCCAAAAATAAAAAATAATTCCATTCTGTTTAATTGCTAACTTGAGAAACTTAATGAAAAAACCTGAAAATTAAGCCAGAAATAAAAATTAAATTACTTACATTGGATTGAACATTTTTGGTAGAGTACTGTTGTGTGGGAAGACAAAAGCAAGGGGCAATGTCAGGAATGAAGGCAAAAACACATCTGTGTGATTCTTCCACTCCTTCCTCAATCTGTTTCATGTAGGCCTTAAAAAGAAGTCTCTCCACAACCCTCTTCTCTCGGATGAACATAAGTCCTGGAAAAAAATTAATTTCTCATTAAGAAATTAAACATTACAAATTACATGTATGCACTATTTTATAAAAATTGCTATATATTCATTTGAACATGTCTACAAAAAGCAATTGCCAAAAATATGTAATATCATCAATTATCCGACTTCCAACATTATCCAGCAGTCCTGGCCAATCTGGTGAAAGTTGCTAGTAATTCAGCATTCACCAGAGAATCACATCAATGGCAGTATCAGTCCGGCGATACCGCACCGTCTGGTGCCAAGACATTTTGGAACAACTGCAATTAGTACAGTAGGATCTGGGTTATATGTAACCCAGTTATACCTAATACTGGTTTATCCATATTTTTTGTAATCCCCGCGAAACACTATGCCAAATCATACCCACACATACTGAATTGTACATAATTCTCTTTTATACATATCGCTTCTTCCATCCCATGAGAGTTTTTCTCTCACTTATACGTATACAATTTGTGAATGATGTTAATGGCCTTTTTCTTGCTTACCACTTCTTCGGCAATATGGCAGAAATGTATTCTATATCACCACTACATTGTGTAATTTATATCACCTGATACCCATGCAATCACTCTGAAGTGTTGAATACAATGTTGTAAAAGAATGTTCAAAAATAAGCTGTATAAAAATTTTGATATGATTATCCAGCATTTTTGAGAATCTGGTGACCCCATCCCCCCATTGCGCCAGATACTCGATGATCTACTGTATTAAAAATAAAAACAACATCATGTATTATAACCTCATGTTGTGCATACATCACCTAAGTATGGTCTGTGGGTCATATTCAGCCTGCACAGTGATTTCATCTGGTCTGACTTACCTCATCATTTTCTTTCAGCCATGCATATTTGTATAGGCACAGTAAACCCTCTTTAACACAAACACATGGTTTACATGAACAAATATTTTCCCCGGCACTGAATGTATGGATTAATGTATGCGAGTTGGTTGGTTAAAACGAAATTCGCTTAAGACGAACTTTGAACAAAATTTGGGAACCAAGAACTCAAGTAATTGGATAACACGAACACTTGTGTTTCGTCAAAACTATTATACAGCCATATTACTTTATTTCTGGCATGTAGAGAGGTTGTTTGTGAGATAAGTTCAATATGAGGATGCCTTGGGATGCTATGATTGATGATTCCACAATTTTCTTCATTCCTGGCTCTAACTATCTTCAGTCATTTTTCATCATCAGAAGGATGTTACAAACGCAGATGCTTTCATTGTATTAACATAGGTATTTGCATTCCTTGAGGTAATTTTTTTATTTGAACAGATCACCAAAATTATTTTGCCTGATATCATCATTCACAATCAACAACGGTATGCCTTGATACGATAGCAATTCTGATGAGGATGCACAACTGCTAAATGCTCAAATTCACAGGTGCTGAGAGCTTACTGCGCTTCAGCACCATTTACCAAGCCTGTGAGAACATGGCTGTGAAGAGACAGAATTGTTTTTCTCTCACTCCAAGAAGTGGAATTCAAAAATTCGGGTAAGCTATTGGGTGTCATCAAACAAAATTTATATTTTGTATTTGACCTTCGCCTTGCCAAAGAAAATCACAGACCAGGCAATTCCAACATTGTCCTCTGTTTCTTGCCACAAAAAATTATAAATTTAGCAAGGCGACTATGGCTCAAACAATAGTATTGCTTCTTGATTGCGAAAGAAGTAAACATCCGCATCTCACCATCTTCCCCTGTTAGACAATAGTTTCGTGTGTAAACATTCAACCATATAAATGAATGGCACAAGTTGCAAAAGAAGCCAAATTTCAATTACATTGGCAACAAATATGAAAATACTACAGGTATCGGAATGGTGTATTAAAAAAAATAGAATTATAGAAAAATGTATAATTCTGAAATTGACACTATCCACAATTATAAAAATAAATATAATATAATCGACCAAGTTGTATCTGCAGGGACAACAACGAAAATAAAAAACCTATGTGATTTAGATTTAGTAAAAGTAAGTTGAGACACATGTATTTAGATCATTTAACTTCAAGGTGAACATTATAAATTTGCAGATAATTGAGATCTATCATTTACATCAAATTTAACGTTACGTTAATTTGAATATTACTCAAAATTGTGCATTTGTGGTGTTATTAACAATAATGTATTTAACATGAACAGGTTATAGGTAGGTACATATATTTAAGCAGAAATTTGTAACTTTTTTTCAGTTTTTCATATATAATTCGGTTATCACGAACTCGCTTAAACCGAACACATGATTTGATTCTCCCTTGGAGTTTGTGTTAACAAGAGTTTACTGCATTTGCTAGCAGGAGGTGTCACTAGGTATCATTTATGGATTCTAAATGCGATATTTTTCAAGTACATGGATCCAATATACCATATATACTCATGTATAAATTGATCTCGTGAATAGGTTGACACCTGTCTTTTTCATCAAATGTTTTGTTTTTTTGTATGTCTCGTGTATAAGTCGGCTCCAGATTTTCAGGTGTAGTAGAATGAAATTACATTAAATTCGAATGCTTAGGTTGGTTACATTTAAATCTGGGCCCAGAGGAAGGTGACCGGTTGCTGAGTAGGTGGAGTAATTGGGTTCGTTAGGAAACTAATGGGAGGGGAGGGGGGCATATGGAGTGGATATCAAAGAGGGGTGAGTGGGAAGGGTACAAAAAGTCATTAATAACATTGTGGCCACTTTTTAACAACAGAAACAATTCCTATAAATCCCAATGCATTAAGCCTGTGGCCCTTATTTTCACAATGTAAAATTTTTGAGTCAAAATCAGAAAAATATCCATGATCAAGAATGTGAGTTGAGAAGCAGTCCTATTGTTGTAGATGTAGCACCGCCAATGTTCTTTTTCCCTGTATGTAAATTCCCTTCCAACCTGACCGATATATATATAGTTTGGCAGTCACCACATTCCATTTTGTAAACACCACATTTATCACTTGGAGTCACATGGCCTTTATTGTAACACAACATATGCCTAAAGTTTACTTTACTAAGGAAAGCTATGCTGTGGGTATCACTAGGGAGTAACTTATTCAATCATTGGGATAAGGGTTCAAGAAAGGTCAAAAAGCAACATATTTGGGGGGTGGGTCTATCGGGAAGCTGTAGTGGAAAAGTCTTGTTGAGAGTGATGTTCTTTTGTTTTTCTGGAGAATGTGTTCTATTAATTTTTCTGGATATCCACTATTTAAGACTATTGTTTTTATGATTTGTAATTCTGCAATAAAAACATTCTTTCTTAAAGGTAGTTTAATAAGTACTGACTGTACTGACGAATGGAACATGGCTTGCTTATGAAAGATTGGATGGTTGGATGAGGTATGAATAATGTTGTACATGTATGTAGATTTTCTAAACACGGCAAAATGGTGACTTGTTTTCAAGGGTAATGTTTAAATCAAGGAAGTTGAGCTGGGAATTTACTTGTAACTCATGCATGAATGTGATCGAAGGATGCAAGGAATTAAGAATGGAAAGAAAACAAGCAAGCTGTCTATCAGTACTTTTCCATAAACAAAGAACACCATCTACATATTGGTACCAATAAATAACATTGTCTAATACGTTCTGTACCCTTCTCACTCCCCCTCCTTATATCCACTCCATTTCCCACCCCCCACCTCCCATGACCTATAATTTCTTAGCGAACCCCTTTGTATTTACTTGCCTTTGCAAGAAATTTATAACGAGAGAAATTAATTTATTGAGAGGAATATGATCAATATGAAAGTATAAATTTAACAGAGAATTGGCAATTTAATTTTTAAAAAGATCATTCCAGCTGTCATCATGATGTAATGTATTATTAGTTAGACTTAACAAATAATTGTAGCTATTAACAATATTTTCAAAAGAGAGGGAAATTAAAATCTCACCTGGAATAGGATTGAGAGTTGAATCCTGTTTCACTAGAGTGCCATAAACAAACCAAACACAAGATGACCGAGGGAAGATGAGCATCTCCTTTGCATAATTTTATGTGTATGATTATGATGACATACATAACAGGGCCAACAATTGAAAGAGACAATCAAATGAGAATCCAAACCTGAAAATCAAATTAATAAAATGAGAGAATAATTCCATATTCTATAAAAATTTTAATTAATCCTATCCTTATTCCACTGACTGATGTATAACACAATAAATGAGTACCTACGCTAACCATTTACAAAACCATGAAATTGGCCATTTGAGTGATTCCTAAAAAAATGTCAAAGTAATACGATAAATTCTAGATTACCACTCAATCGTTAGAAAAATCACATACTTCCCATTATTATAATTAAGATACATTGTTTTGAAAAATAAGAGTATAAACCAAAATTATTTTAAACTACTCAAACATGCACAATGCAGAATGTTACATTATCCCCTAAGGAAAATTCCTAAATAATTTCCAACATTCAAATATATTGTATTGAAATTCCAAATATGTCTTTACAATATAGTATGATGTATAGTTGAATGTATATCATCAGAATTCTAGGTTAATCTATCAATTGTTAACAACAGTCATCGGTAGGTGGTGGCAGCTAAAATAAAAGATATCTCTTAAACAATGCATTCTATGGGAAAATGTTACAAATAAAGGTGGTAGAAAATTTTATTTTCCACAACTTTTATTCTAATACATTTTTACATTTATCAAATATTAAAGCAAATATTCCAAAAATCATGGATATGTGACAAGAGTAAACACTCATTTCTGGTTGACCGATTTTCACCAAAAACTAATCAGTTCTTGTGACTTTTATAAAAATGTTAAATATAAAATTTCACGTTGACCTGATTAATAATTTCTGAGTTAGAGCACCCACAAATAGCTATCACATACACACAGACATCGAGACAATTGTCAAAACGTGTTCAGGGGACCTCAAAATGTGTATTTCCGTTGAAATCTCAAAGTCGATTTTTTTCATCAAAACAATACTTTCCCCTATACTATGTATGGAAAAAGTAAAAAATAAAAGAATGTTCATTGGTTATCATAGATAATGCAGATAAATGACTCTTCCTAAAACACCACTTTAGCATAACTTTTCTCTGCTTCCTTGAAAATGTATTACCAATCTATGAGATACTTTGGAGCACTATCACTTACTCATAAAAGAGTAATTCTCAAAGTTTTTACATACCAAGAGTATATTAATTTAGAAGTAACTGGTCACAATGAAATCATTAGAGATAAATTAATTTTTGATGATATGGAATATTTAGGCCACCCCACTCTGCTGCAATATACTGTAAATACCCGCATATAAAGCACACTTTTTTCGAAATATTTGAGTTAAAAATAAGGATGCGTGTTATGCGAGGGTACATAATCTTCCTATTTTCATTTGATCCCATATTTCCACAATTTCAGCTCATTAATTACTGCCCGAATATCCTCATAATTTTATTGGCGATTTTTACGAAAAGTAAGATACATAATAGTTAAAATTTATTAACTAATTCTATGAACGTACATTAATTAGATATGAAAAGGATGAATTCAGTATTTATTCATTTTAAAAGCCAAGAAATTCTTCGTCACTGGAACATTCTTCTTCGATGTTGTTATCGGAATCGTCATCTTACGCATGATGTCACCCCACACCTGCGCCCGGCCTGGTGGTGAGGTACTGGTACTACTTACAATTAGAAACAATGGCAGCTGATGCCATTGAGCACGCTGGCAGTTGATGCTTCTTGTATAACTAAATCAAGTTATCGTTCCCTACCTTTCTCTCAGCATTCATACGTGGTTTATTCTTGATTCTTAGAGTCTGTAGTTAATTATGGTTATTTGCTATCGTTTTTGCATACTCCAGAGTGCTCTAATAACTTTAAAACTGAAGGTTGGGCGAACCCGTCCATCTCAGGCGTGACTAAAACGTTTGTAAAAAACTTTGACATAGGTTTATCGTCATTCCTTCAATTTATTAGCTCAAACAATGTCATCCTGTAAGTAAACAGAGTATGTAATGATTGATTTAGCTGACGTTCTTTTCGAATGTTATTCGAAAATTTCATTTCACACTTTTGTTATGTTACCAATACATAATACCAATAATTCGATCATTGCTTTAGACCACGTTACACCATCTACTTTATTCTGGAACCGTAACGCTAAAAGAAATCTGTTCGTGCTATATGCGGGTATATAGAAAAATCATAGATTACGATGCTGAAAACCTCCCTGCGCATTATAGGAGGGTGGGCATTATACGCAGGTATTTACGGTAAATATTAACAAATTGCGGGACATAAAGGCTGTTACGACTTCTTGGTCCTCCTCTGTCAGGAATAGTAGGCGGGAGGAAGTAGTGCTGACCCGATTGAGGATAGGGCACTGTGCCCTTACTCACTGTTATCTGTTCACACAGGAGAAGGATGTACCACACTGTGACCATTGTGACTCCCGTCTCACTATAAGACATATCCTGACCGAATGTACCCACTACCAGGGTATGCGAAACAGTCTTTCGATGCAAGGCCAGCTTAACGATGTTCTGGGAGATGACCCTGTTAAGATAGACGTGGTTTTCAAGTTCCTCAGGGAAGCTAAATTGCTTTCATACATTTAAATAATTTTAACATTACATTTTTTCTATACACATCACCTGTATAAAATTTTATTTTAATTTTATCACAATTAGTAGGGAAATATAATAACTTTTATTGTATTACTGATTTGAGTACGGTGTGAAATGACCTTGCTGTCGACACACCTTATAAAATCAACTCTACTACTACTACTGAACCAATGGTTTATGGGAAAAAGGCAAATTGGTTCCTAACTAACCTAACATTATTTTGACAACAATAAATGATGTGAAGGTGAACTAATTTTTAAAGCTGATGTTGTTGATGATAACAAAGATGTTCATGAAGATGAATACAAAGAAGACAACAAGAGGAAGACAAGATGATGAAAAGACATTGGTTGTTAGGGTTATTATTCCTCTGGAGCAGTGCTCCGCAACCATTTAAATTTCATAGCACCCTTTTCTGTTCACTCAAACTTCATGAAACTCCAAACCAAATTTTACTAAACATTTTTATCACCTTTTATCCAAAAAATGGAAGAAAATAATCAATTGTCACACATCAATCAATCAATCATTAGTTGATTTACATAAGCATTTATTGAAATTTAATTTAGAAAAAGTCTTTAAAAAAGTGCATGGAGGTGTGAGGACAAAATTATGCCTTGCATTTGATATTTTCTTATTATTCCATGCCAGGTCAAATTACTGTGAGTTTTACTAATTATAAATGTATGGATGTAGTGATGAAATATGCAGAACAGAGATTAGCTGGCACACTAAAATATGAAATCTTTAAGTGCTCTGTCATTGGTATATATTGATGGTGTAGCACTAATAGCAGATAGCAAGATGTCAGCATTCAAATGGACAAAGGGCTTAGAAATAACGGGAATGGAATCGAATATTAACGATTTCAAGTTAAATGTACATTGAATAAAGTTGGGGAGATGGAAAGAATGTGCATGGAAGTATAGGAATGGAAATTTTAGTTGTAATTATGTAATAATATTTTAGCTCAATTTTTAATAAAGAAATAATTAAGAGCCAAGAAAGAAATAATAGGGTATAAAGAACTTAAGCTTTAGGCAAGAATTCTGGTTTACAAGTTATTTTTGGAGCCAATTATATTGGATAGGCATGAAAGCTGCCATGCATAAGACAGGAATGCCAGTTTAATAACCATTATCTAGACAAGTATGTGAAGAAAAACTAGCAGGAAGAAGAACAGAGCTAGATTACGAGGGAAGCACGTGCAATAGATACAATACATTGCACAAGCAAAAGATAGAAATGGCTGCAGAGAATACTCACTGTGAGATAAAACTAGAATAATACATTGTTTCTTTTTATTATGCTTAGATTTTCTTAACTGTTAATAAAATATATTTTAGTATATAAAAAGCCAACAAAGATTTTACTCAATTTGATTAAAATATTAGATGAAAACAGTACAGAGTCCAAAAACCTACAATGGGAGTTAGGAATTTTTTGATTTTATCCATATCTGTGACAATGCATATACCTAGGGTTACCAGATAACAGAGATTAAATAGTTGGATAGCGATTTGAAACTTTATAAGAGTGCCCTGATAAACAGTTGCATCCTAAGCAGTTTTATTAGGTCACCTTTGCTCTAGCCTATTAAAGGTAGCATCTGATGAAAGACATGGTATCATACCTACCACCACCGACCCTCCATACAAGTCCTGGAGCCAGGCCACTGGGCTCTGGATAAGCAACACCTTCCCCATCCAATCCCTCCCTCCCTCTTAGTCATCAAAAACCACCTCCCTTATTACCACCTCCACCAACTCCTCAACCAATTCCACCAACTCGTCTCCCCCAAAATTTACCCCCCCCGAATAAACCCTGTGAAACCCCTGTAAGGGCATTCCCCAATTAAAATCCCCCCTCCCAAAAAACACTTCCAAACCCCCCTCACCCCCCTCCTGCCCCTCACCCACTTCCTCAACCACCTCCCCCTCACCCCCTTCCTCCCCCTCACCCCCTTACTCAACCTCCTCCCCCCCACCTCCTTCCTCCCCCTCACCACCTTCCTCCCCCTCACCCCCTTCCACCCCCTCACCGCCTTCCTCCACCTCACCCCCTTCCTCCCCCTCACCCCCTTCCTCCCCCTCACCCCCTTCCTCCCCCTCACCACTATCACCCTCCACTACTCCATCCCCCCCACCATTTACCTCCTCTCCCTCCTCCGCCCGAAATAAGTGCAAGAATGAATCAATTAAGGAATGAATAGCTAAATATTATATATTTATGTATATATATTTAATTATTATAACAATTTCTCATCAAGAAAACCACAAGGCCAAGTAGTAACAGTTGTATAGACTATGTTATTACAAATACTGCAAATTCTACTGCTCATGTAGTAATTGCCGAACCGTCAGACCATCATCCCATTATTTTTAACTGTATAAAGGAAATTTTGGAAGATAAAACCCCCATCAGGATGTGTAGGGTTTTAAATATGAGTAACATAAATAAGTTTTGTAAGCACTTGAGTATGTTCAAATGGAATGAAATCCATGAGGATTGTGAGGATTCGGTACGTTACTTTCTTAACTTTGGAATATTTTTATGAGTGACTTTGAGCTCTTTTTTTCCCTACATGACTAATAAAAAAATAATTACCAGAAAGAAAAGGCTACCCTGGTACACAGACAATCTAATATTAAAGAAAGAAAATATCTTTAAAATTTCAAGGCAAATATCCGATCAAAACTGCCACGAAAGAATATAAATTAGCAATAAATAAAGGAAAAATAGAATATAATGACAGGTTGATACTCCAATAATAAGTCCAAGCAAAGCTGGTCTATCAAAAACTCTACAAAAAGTATAAAATCCAAGCAAAACTCCTTGCCACCACAGCCCTGCGCTTTAGCTACGCTTTACACATCTTCATTTCATTATGGTAAGTCTTACAAATTTTATATAAAAAATTTAGTTTAAATCCGTTCAGCCAATTCCATCAAAATCCATAATTACTAAAAGAATTCAATTGTAATTGTGGCACACCTGTTCGATTGATCCGGTCCAAATATGTTATTATGGTTTTATATGTTTGTGTACATTGTAAATATTAAATTTGGGTAAAACTAATGAGGACAGTTCAGCTCAAATACTTGTAAAAATAATGTTTTTATTACTTGTATTGTGGCAGCCCTGCTTTCCATATATAAACTAAATATATTGATTTTTGTTTTTTGTGTTGCACACCTTCTTCGTACTAAATTTCGTTGAACTCGCTTAAGCCAATTCCTCCCAAATTCATAATTACTGAAAAGTTTAACTATGCAATTGTGGCACCCTTGCTAAGTCGATCCGTTCGAAGTATGTCAATTTGGTCATTAATATATGGGAGTATTGTGTATACCAAATTTGGTTGAAATCGATTTAGCCAATTCTTTCCTTATATATGCGTACGGACGGACATCACGAAGATAATAGCGCTTTTCAGCATTGACGAAAAGCACTAAAAAGCAAAAACGAATACTTTCTACATTCATCATTTATTGCTCTCTAACTTATAATTTTTAAAACCTTAGCTTTATGAAATGCGATGTAAATAGATATCTGTACGTTATAAACTGTTATAATAAAATCAATAAATAATGTGAATAATTGTAATAAAAAAGACATTGTAGGTAGTAAGACACTGTATGATAATTTTGTATTTTATTGTAGTATTATATTTTTGTATTTTATTGTAGTATCATATTTTTGTATTTTGCATAGGTATTTTATTTTTGAATTATATAATTGTATTTCATTTTTATTATATTTTAGCATTACATATTTGTATATATAGCACCCCGGTTATAATACCGTCGGTTAACCCGGGGATTCGGATATTCCCTTCTCGCCATTTCTTGGAAAGAAAGTCCGGTCAAAAATAAGATCGTTCTTCGGTTATATGGTGGCTGTCTTATAATGCGGGTCGCTGCTCCTGCCCCGAAACCCGCATTATAATATAATAATACTTGGTATGGGATAAACAAAATATTTCATAATTGCCTGGCAGAAAATGGGAATTGGGATATATTAACAACTGGTAGATGGCTGAATCCGCGGATAGCAGCGGAGACCTCATATAGATGACTGAAGTTAGACATTTCTGCGCAACTCTTCCTTTGGGCAATTATGGAAGTGCTGTAATATATAACTGCTTTCTGATTGTTTGCTCCGTCATTTGTCAGCCATGCCAAGAATATCATCTGTACCGTAAGGCTGATCAAAAAAATACTCTTATTTACTGTTTGATTGAAGGGGTGAGACGTGTGATGGACTGCCTTCGTCTGCCCATTCTAACAGCGTCACTGACAGTAACGACTTTAAACTCAAAGGACATGGAGCCCATAGCATATTTTTACAGTTAACCTTGTGCAGCAAACGTCTTTTATATTCATTCTGGAAAGAGGCTGATGGCAAAACAACTTCTTATTTGTGAAATAGTCTTCTTTGATTAATATTTTTAAGCGTTATCAAAAATGGATATACGATCTATTGTTATCCATTTGTTGTCAGTGCGTTTATGGAAATTCAATTTTTTTGTTTAAAGAGATAATAGAAGAAATTTCATTTTTGGTTCGATTGGAACTAATAGTATATTTTGGGGCTCCCAAAAGTTGAAATATCTTTCTCAGAAGTTTTATTAGCACATCACTGTAGTAAAAAAAAGCACAAAAAGATCTTAATGTATTATAACATTAAGGTGACCAAACGTCCTCCTTTTGGAAGGACAGTCCTTCTTTTTCAATCGCTGTCCTCCCTAAACCTTTTGTCCTTCCATGTCCTCCTTTTTGAACATTTCTCTGCTATTGTCCTTCCTTTTACTCAAGCCACGAGTTCTTTTAATTGGTGTATTTGTGTATTCTCAAGTCAACTGGCTATAGATATAGAAGTAATCCTTCCACAAATATACTTACATTTTCATCGTTTCACTGTGAGAGTAAAGAGTCAAACTAAATTTTGTGAGGTCGCTTCAGTTGAGCATAAGAAATTATTAGGTTACTCAAAAACCAGGTGGTTGGCTTTAATACCTGCCATTGAACGTGTTACTCAATTATTTGAACCATTAAGCTTACATTTTTTAAGTTTAGATAAATGTCCCAAACTTCTAAAAGATTTTTTTGAAAATCCATTAGATGAAATTACTCTGCATATCATGCATAGTAAGGCAACATTGTTTCAGTCGAATATAGAGCAAATTAAAAAGAACAAAATATGTGCAGCTGAAGTAATGTCAATTCTTCACAGTTTTAATGATCAATTGGAATCCAGATTAAATATGAAATGTTTACCAGTAAATGCAGATAATTTATTGAAAAAACTAGAAGAGAATAATCCAACAGTTAGAGGGGCATTCACAGACGAGGTTCAACTATTTTATAGAAATTGCCTTGATTATTTGATCAAATGGACAAAATTTCTGGATGGAATAAATTTTTTTCAGTGGACTTTATTAAGAAAATCGATCGAGTGGGAAAAGTGGTAGAATCGGTGAAATTTGCAAATCAAGTGTCTCATAAAGATTGATGACAATACTGTTTGATGAGGTTCGGAGACTAAATGAGCACTGCTCAGCTAATAAGTTTTCAGAATGGTATGAAAATAAAATAGAAGTCTACAAAAGAGTAGTAAGTAGTGCAAAATTGGCAATGATACAAAATGAATTTAAAAATATTAAGAATCACTTTATGAAGAGCTATCTTCTGACATATTTTTAATACAGTTTTCACAGATTATAGCGATGTTGACCACAAAGAAACTGCTGGAACGATTTGCCCTTCACCGAATATAGTTTGCATCAACATCCTTTTTCACAGCGGTAATATATAAAAGCCCCAAAAATGCTTCGAGCTCCACTATAGAAATATCTCTAGACAGCGACACGCTATGACCAAGTCAAAAAGCAAAGTGACCACAGTAGGAGAAGACATGCGGGAAGAGATATGTAAGGGGGGACGATGTTTACTCCGTACATTCTTAAGCTATAAGTAAACGCAGCTGCCAGAGACGACTGGACACTTCTGTTATCAACTATTTAAAATAACATATTGGAAGAGTTTATAAAATAAGAGAAGTAATTGCCACTATTGCCTACTATTTTACTTACAGAAAAAGTAACGAGGACCCAATCCTCGACGCAGCGCCTCCTTCTCCGACACCACCTACCACACAAACTTACCCAGGCCCACCAACCTACGAGGCAGCCGACGAAAACGACGACTGCCCCGAGGACGGCGAGCCTGGATAGCGTCTCGGTGAAATCTGCAGAAACAAATTAAAAAAGAATTTCAAATTTAACGTATGTTGTCGGATTTGCGAGGGATGCGAAATCCTTCAAATTTCTGAAATATGCCAGATTATTATTAATACTGTTAAAAAAATTCAAATACCTTTATTCGGCATCTTCATCAACAATGAACTAGTTCTGAATGGTGAGGTTGCCACGGTAACGGGCAACAGAGGACTCAGCTGGACGACACGAGAAAAAAAGCCTCCTAATTTGATATGATGAATTTAAAGCAAACAATTTTTCATCGAATTGCGGTAAAGCACTAATGGCAATGACATGAATAGTTATATGCGCTGAATAGTAAACTACAAGTTCTACTAGTCCACAAGCTACAGCGGCACCACTAGTGGGGGGATTTGGCACTATGCGCTCGGGTTCAGTTGGATGTAACGCCCTGGTTGGGTTGGCTGGTAATGGGCGGGAATAGAAGGCGTTCCTAGCAATTAATGCTATCGTGTCAAAAAAGATCAATTATAATGGCTTAGTCTAACGTCTAAGCACTGCTAAAGGATACACCAGAAGCGATGTCCGGGGAATATAGAATTTGTGATTTACCGACTTATTTTATAACCAGTAGGTTGTAATTGTAACTTTTCCTCAAACGGCATAACATAATCTGTAACACCCAACATGGATTCATAAATGGCAAATCTACCACTACTGCGGCAATCACCTTTCCGGAAAAAATTATCAGCAATATTGATCAAGGAAATAACTCCACTGGTATCTTCTTGGATCTATCAAAAGCTTTTGACTGCGTAAATTTTGACATACTACTTGAAAAACTAGAAAATTTTGGAATAAGAAGTCAAGCCCATAGTCTCATCAAATCTTACTTAACAAACCGAATGCAGGTAACAAAACTACAAACATGCCAGGGGCATATTATGTCATCTAATCTCACTGCTACCAATGGAGTTCCCCAAGGCTCAATTCTTGGGCCCTTGCTCTTCTTATTATATATAAATGACATCCAATCTGTTATTAATGATGGGACTATAATTTTGTATGCGGATGATACTTCTATCACAATAGCTGATAAGCTGTACTCTCAACTGGAAATAAAGGGAAATGTTGTCTTAAACAGCATTGCACAATATTAATATGAAAACCTTCTCACAATAATCACTGAAAAATCATGCTTTATAGAATTCTCCCCATGCTTATATGACTCAGAAAATAGCTACTTTGTAGGAGATATCATGATAATGATAAACCACTGCACAAAATTTCTTGGTTTAATTATTGATGAAAAACTAAGCTGGAATTACCATATAGATGAAATATCGCATAAAATTAGCAGAAATCTTTACGTCTTAAGGAACCTAAAATATCGCTGTACACAAGGAGTTATGAAAACTGCTTATTTTGGACTGATTTACCCATACCTTGTCTATGGAATTGAATTATGGGCGCACACTAGTAAAACAAATTTACAGAATCTTTTCATTTTACAAAAGAAAGCAATACGCTATATAGCAAACTTACACCTGAAACAAACATGTAGGCAGGCTTATGTTGACCTTAAACTACTGACACTCCCCTCCATTGTAATATATAGGACCGACCCTCCATACAAGTCCTGGAGCCTGGATACTGGGCTCTGGATAAGCAACACCTTCCCCATCCAATCCCTCCCTCCCTCTTAGTCATCAAAAACCACCTCCACCAACTCCTCAACCAAGTCCACCAACCCGTCTCCCCCAAAATTATCCCCCCCCCCAAAAGAACCCTGTGAAACCCTTGTAAGGGCATTCCCAAATTAAAATCCCCCCTCCCAAAAAACACTTCAACACCCCACTCACCCCCCTCCTGCCGCTCACCCACTTCCTCAACCACCTCCCCCTCACCTCCTTCCTCCCCCTCACCCCCTTCCTCCCCCTCGCCCCCTTCCTCAACCTCCTCCCCCCCACCTCCTTCCTCCCCCTCACCACCTTCCTCCCCCTCACACCCTTCCACCCCCTCACTGCCTTCCTCCCCCTCACCCCCTTCCTCCCCCTCACCCCCTTCCTCCCCCTCACCACCTTCCTCCCCCTCAACCCCTTCCTCCCCCAACCCCTATCACCCTCTACTACTCCATCCCCCCCACCATTTACTTCCTCTCCCTCCTCCGCCTGAAATAAGTGCAAGAATGAATCAATTAAGGAATGAATAGCTAAATATTAACTGATTTGTAGAATCTACAAATCATCATGAAAAATCAAAATGCTTAAATTAAATACTAATCAACATAACTCTGCACAATTCTCATGCTCTATTCCTACTGTTCAGCCAATTAAGCTATATCAAACAACACACACTTGATGTTCTTAAATGGTGCCAGGAAAATCAAGTGCTAACTGAAACAGAGCTATTCGGAACATGTACTTCCATAAGAAATGAAGTTATAAGATACAATTCATCCTTCAGATTCTATTAATGGAAATGAAAATAGGTAGTATTTTACAAATAATACACCAAAGTATTATTTGTTAACCATATTACGTAACATAAAATAGGTCATAATTTGCATTGCAATTATATTTTAAATTGAACAATAAAAGTTGAATATAAATGAAGAACGGAGTAGAAGAAGATACCTGCGTCTACTTATATATACAGGGTGAGGCAATAGTCACTATACAGCCACAATTTTATTAAAAGAAAATTGGAACATAATAACATAAGCATCATGACTGAAGATACTGTTCAATTAAGAGAAGGCCACCAATAAGACAAAAACAAAATCGTACATCGAAACTATCAAAATCTTACTAAGTTTTCATAAAGAAATGCGGATTCATAAAAGAATTACCACATGTGCTTGATAAATATAGGAACATGGAATGAGACCAAATAAAGAAAAAATTCAAATACCTCGGTATTACATTTTAAAAAACTGAACAATCAAAAAGGAAGCGATTCACAAAAAACAAATGTTGGCACTCTCCAGCTTTTAGTCTGCATAAAACCTCTAATTTAACCTCGAGAGTTAAGTTTTTCCTCTTTTTCTCCTCTGACTGCCAGTTATGACTCACAGACTTTTTATTTAAAGGGGAAATATAATTTAAACAAAGTTCACTCTATATTTTGACCTAAAAAGCATCGACAAGTGTGCACAGAATCATCAAGCTACTGAAAATACTAACGTCAGAGGCGCTGTGCAGTGGACTTGATAAATTACACCAGAAATATTGAAGAGCGTTAATGTGGAATGCGTGAGTGCAATTCGGAAAAAGGTAATACATTATTTTCAGTGTTACTCATACTTAAGGTAGATTCATATTATCAAGCATCGAACGTTTCAAGCACGTAGCGTGTCGGTTCCGAAAAATATTGTTGAATGGTTTTCAATTGATGTATTCATATTATACAGCATGTTACGTTTATGGCCGGTATTCTTGCTAAGAATATTTTGCCCGATACGCGACGTGCTCGAACGTGCCCAACCGTACAATGTGAATTACCATCAGTTTGGTTTCATTCAGCATCGTTCGAACCCAGCAGTGGTGAACGATGGTTCTTTGGTTGGTGAAGAATAGTTTATTGCGATATATATTGTGTCCAAAGTCAAAGCAGTGAATATTCTGAAAAATGGAAAAGCTGCAGGTGTGGATGGCATAACGGGAGAGATGTTGAAGTATGGAGGTGATTTGCTTATGTGTTAGATGTGTGATCTGTGCAATCTGTGTGCAAGGAGTTTGAGAGTGCCTGCTGAATGGAAGGATGGTGTAATTGTACCGTTCTACAAGGGTAAGGGAGATAGGACTGAATGTAAGAATTCGTTAACAACAGGTGACAAGCATTGTGTAATAGGTGATTTTAATATTGATTTTTTAAATGAGAAAAATGTTAATTCTAGGGATTTTTTGCTACTCATAAGTATGTTTGGTTGCAAATTTCTCATCAAGAAAACCACAAGGCCAAGTAGTAACAGTTGTATAGACTATGTTATTACAAACACTGCAAATTCTACTGCTCATGTAGTAATTGCCGAACCGTCAGACCATCATCCCATTATTTTTAACTGTATAAAGGAAATTTTGGAAGATAAAACCCCCATCAGGATGTGTAGGGTTTTAAATATGAGTAACATAAATAAGTTTTGTAAGCACTTGAGTATGTTCAAATGGAATGAAATCCATGAGGATTGTAAGGATTCGGTACGTTACTTTCTTAACTTTGGAATATTTTTATGGGTGACTTTGAGCTCTTTTTTTCCCTACATGACTAATAAAAAAATAATTACCAGAAAGAAAAGGCTACCCTGGTACACAGACAATCTAATATTAAAGAAAGAAAATATCTTTAAAATTTCAAGGCAAATATCCGATCAAAACTGCCACGAAAGAATATAAATTAGCAATAAATAAAGGAAAACTAGAATACAATGACAGGTTGATACTCCAATAATAAGTCCAAGCAAAGCTGGTCTATCATAAACTCTACAAAAAGTATAAAATCCAAGGAAAACTCCTTGCCACCACAGGTATTTGCTAAGTATTGGGAATTATCAGTCACAAATACACAAAAATTTCACTCAAAATACTAATGATTTTGTTTCCTATCTTAAAAATGCAAAACTAAGTGGCATAAACTGTAAAATGCTAGAAATTGTGGCAAATCTTCTTTTCTTCATGGTTTGCCTGTAATAAATTGAGCCTCAATGTTACCAAAAACCAACATATGCATTTTAACCCATCCTAAAGTTTCTTAAATAGAAATGAAGCAGGCAAACTTCTAGGAATAGTTTTGGACCCTGGGCTAACTTGGAAAAAGCACATTGAATAGTACTTAAAAAACAAATTGGCAAAATTAATACATCTTTTAACAAGATTAAGGACTGAAGTATCTATCCTATGATACCCTCAGATGTGCCTGTTTAACTTTATTTCATAGTGTTATGTCTTACAGAATTCTATTACTAAACAGATATTCTGTATGCAGACGAAGACAATTAGAATTATACACAATCTCAAACCAAGAGAACATTGTAGAGATGCTTTTAGATGTAGCAATATCTTAACATTACCCTTTGTGTATATCTTGGAAGCCCCTTGTTATGTTCACTCTGGCTTCAAAAATGTTGTGCATGGCGATATTCACAAATATGAAATGACAGAAAAAAATCAACAGTGAAATCATTCACCGGTAAAAGATTTCAATTTTAAGGCCAACGTATTGATTTTATTGCCATGTATAATAAGCACCCTAAATTCCGGTCAATTTGTTGTGAAAAATATGCACAAATGGCAAATTGCGGTAAGTGGCATACTTGGTATGGGATATACAACATATTTCATAATTGCCTGGCAGAAAATGGGAATTGGGATATATTAACAACTGGTAGATGGCTGAATCCGCGGATAGCAGCGGAGACCTCATATAGATGACTGAAGTTAGACATTTCTGCGCAACTCTTCCTTTGGGCAATTATGGAAGTGCTGTAATATATAACTGCTTTCTGATTGTTTGCTCCGTCATTTGTCAGCCATGCCAAGAATATCATCTGTACCGTAAGGCTGATCAAAAAAATACTCTTATTTACTGTTTGATTGAAGGGGTGAGACGTGTGATGGACTGCCTTCGTCTGCCCATTCTAACAGCGTCACTGACAGTAACGACTTTAAACTCAAAGGACATGGAGCCCATAGCATATTTTTACAGTTAACCTTGTGCAGCAAACGTCTTTTATATTCATTCTGGAAAGAGGCTGATGGCAAAACAACTTCTTATTTGTGAAATAGTCTTCTTTGATTAATATTTTTAAGCGTTATCAAAAATGGATATACGATCTATTGTTATCCATTTGTTGTCAGTGCGTTTATGGAAATTCAATTTTTTTGTTTAAAGAGATAATAGAAGAAATTTCATTTTTGGTTCGATTGGAACTAATAGTATATTTTGGGGCTCCCAAAAGTTGAAATATCTTTCTCAGAAGTTTTATTAGCACATCACTGTAGTAAAAAAAAGCACAAAAAGATCTTAATGTATTATAACATTAAGGTGACCAAACGTCCTCCTTTTGGAAGGACAGTCCTTCTTTTTCAATCGCTGTCCTCCCTAAACCTTTTGTCCTTCCATGTCCTCCTTTTTGAACATTTCTCTGCTATTGTCCTTCCTTTTACTCAAGCCACGAGTTCTTTTAATTGGTGTATTTGTGTATTCTCAAGTCAACTGGCTATAGATATAGAAGTAATCCTTCCACAAATATACTTACATTTTCATCGTTTCACTGTGAGAGTAAAGAGTCAAACTAAATTTTGTGAGGTCGCTTCAGTTGAGCATAAGAAATTATTAGGTTACTCAAAAACCAGGTGGTTGGCTTTAATACCTGCCATTGAACGTGTTACTCAATTATTTGAACCATTAAGCTTACATTTTTTAAGTTTAGATAAATGTCCCAAACTTCTAAAAGATTTTTTTGAAAATCCATTAGATGAAATTACTCTGCATATCATGCATAGTAAGGCAACATTGTTTCAGTCGAATATAGAGCAAATTAAAAAGAACAAAATATGTGCAGCTGAAGTAATGTCAATTCTTCACAGTTTTAATGATCAATTGGAATCCAGATTAAATATGAAATGTTTACCAGTAAATGCAGATAATTTATTGAAAAAACTAGAAGAGAATAATCCAACAGTTAGAGGGGCATTCACGGACGAGGTTCAACTATTTTATAGAAATTGCCTTGATTATTTGATCAAATGGACAAAATTTCTGGATGGAATAAATTTTTTTCATTGGACTTTATTAAGAAAATCGATCGAGTGGGAAAAGTGGTAGATTCGGTGAAATTTGCAAATCAAGTGTCTCATAAAGATTGATGACAATACTGTTTGATGAGGTTCGGAGACTAAATGAGCACTGCTCAGCTAATAAGTTTTCAGAATGGTATGAAAATAAAATATGTGCAGCTGAAGTAATGTCAATTCTTCACAGTTTTAATAATCAATTGGAATCTAGATTAAATATGAAATGTTTACCAGTAAATGCAGATAATTTATTGAAAAAACTAGAAGAGACAGAAAGACAGTGCAGCATTTTCCTACTTTTGACAGTTCCCCATCAGTTTTTCGTGTTCGCCAGAAGTTTTTGTGTTCGAACTCTTTCCAATGGCGATATACAAAGGCGTTTTTTTGCGACGATTCATCAAACATACTAACCAGGACCATTATTTTAAGACATACTAAACAACTATTTTTAATAAGTATTTAAATGAAATGGGGACCTTGAGAAATTGACGTACTAAAGAGGAAAACGTCCTAACGAGGAACGAACTAAGTTCCACTGCAATTAGTCCCAAATAAAATCAGTGACAATTCTCATTGGAAAAGGAACTCATTAGATATTAATAAAAAATACAGTATATTGCTGCCTAATTTCCACACTATATATGCAAATAAATTATCTTTTAAGTTGAAGCACAAAAATATGCAAGAAATTTTCCTCAATGCCTTGATATTACTAGGAAGATTGAAATAATCAATAACTACTCTGTATAATAAAATAACCCTTATGGTACTATTTATTTACAAATTATTAATGAACTCAATATTTATGCAATGCTATTCGAAAAACGTATTATAAATTATGCAAAGAAAATAAAAATTTATTTTATCTTATTGCAAATTAGGGTTAGAATTACATTATGGCAAACATTATCTAACAAATATGGTAGAAAATAAAGAATTACCACTTGGATTTTATATGCTGTACATGCACACAAATGGTTCTCTGTTCGTGTAACCTAAGGAAAAATTTTACATCATTTTCCTTCCTCTTTTCACACAAAGCAGATGACAACCTCCCAAAAAAGTGATTTTAAGACTTTCCTTTTATGTTCGTATGCGCAAAGAAACTATAGAAGGCAATGCAGAAGGTGGGAGTAAAAGAGATGCATGTACTAAAGATTGATACCAATGAAAAATGGAGAAACCTCTTATTAGCCATCAAAATAATAAAAAAGGGAAATTTCTCCACACCAGCGATCAAACACTCAGGCAATCTCACACTCTCCATGCTCCTATTGGAAACTAATTGTGCATTTTTGTTCAAAGAAGTTCATGACTAAATTGGGCAAGAAAGGTGAAAGTGGGTTCCTAATGGCTGTCCAGTCATGTTAAAAAAATTTTGTTGAATAGCAAAAAACAGTTTCATGCAGTTTAGAAATCCCAGGTTTGTAGAATTAAGATATATATATATATATATATATATATATATATATATATATATATATATATATATATATATATATATATATAAAGTGCCTATAAATTAGTATTCTAAATGAGATGTATTTAAGGTGGATACATAATCTCTAAACAAAAAAAATAAAAGAGTAACTACACTTCATTATATTTTGCCGAATTATTTTATTATAACGTTAAACGTAACAGAAAACAAAATGTAGATTTTAGCATAACAAAAAACAAAATCGCTTTTTTGCCAGTAATAAAAAACGTAAATCATAATTCTATATCTTGCCACTTGCAGTGCTGCATAGTTCCATATCTCGCCACTTGATGGTGCTGCATTTCGATAGTTCCATTAGTACTTAAGTACCAATACTTGTTATTGGTAAATATAACCACCAGAATCTATTACTTTTCTGATAACTTATCTAGAAATTTCAATTGGAAAACATGAATTCAGAAATTGGTGAATTTATAAACTCGATATTTACTTTCAATAAAAAAGTAAAATAATGTGTTAATTGTGAATAATAAATTATGCTTGAAGTAATGACATTATTCTCGATGGACCCTTACATGGTTCCCAGAATGAGCATTACAAAAATTAATAAAGTTATAAGTTACACCATGATAATTCCAATGAAAAATAGTGCATTATATAACAAAGAACAATATATATAATATTTTCTAGGGAAGAAGATCCTTGAAAGATTGCAACTATGTCTTCAATGTAATTGGAATTTGATTTAGGAGCACCATTCATTATATTGGCATATTCACTTTAGCGGCATGACTTTAGTCCCATGGGCGGTGTTAGAATGGGCTTTTACTATAGATCAAAACTAGAATAACATATCATAATCAAATTTATCTTATTATCATGAAAATATAGTTGCATGTCGCTTAATATTAATGATAGCTTCAGTATTCTTGATAAAATTGTATGAAAAATCATTGATTCATGACCAAATACCACATTGCCTAATAAGTATATCATAACTAATCTCACTGGTATGAATTTTAGTTTGAGAGAAGATAAAATTTCATATGTGATTGGATCAGAGAAGATTCTTCATCTCAAAGTATTAGTGTCAAATAAGGAGACAGCTGAGCTGGCATACCTAACTCGTGTGCATATAGAACTTGGGGATCCTGCAAGGATAACAAGAATACCAGCTACATGCCGAGAAACATCTCAGACCTCTTTTTTGTACAATCTCTTTGAATTCACCATCAGAATCAGAAATCATCAGGAATTTCATCAGACCAGCTATTCCAATCACATTTATCAAAGAGTGCAAGTTTATCTCAATTTCCTCGGGAAAATAAAGCAGCCATATACATAAGCTGTGATTTAGACAACCCACTCCACCCAAATTCATATGTGAGTATATAATACTAACTAACAATAGTTTCAATATGCTTGTTAATTACTATTCAAAACCTAAGTTGATTTCTTCACTATTAGTAAGAAAATTTACTGTCTGAAAAAATTTCAGCTATATTCAAATAACCAAATCGATTATTATGCCAGCATAACATGGAAAAATATCATAATGGGCAACATAATTAAATTTAATTCATAATTGTCAGATCAAATACTCATACCTTAGCATTTCCATATGGAAAATTTCCTTTTCTCATGCCAGTCTCACGAAAGGCAGATTTAATTGGCCTTATTATGCACATTTTCCTGAATGAGATTTTTTCTATTTTAGAAATAGAAAAATCAACAGTTATATTTACTAAGTACTATGTAATTAACTTTGCATGGAATAATTGCAGCAATGTGATGCATCACAATAATCCAGCATCACTTAAGTAAATATACAATATTATAAAATATCAAATAAACTAGGGTGCACCACCTACACAGGAAAAGTATTTTATAAAGCCAGCAAGCATTAGTTTAAATATAATCTATATTCGGAAAATTTCAGGACTGACTGTATAAAAATGAATACAAGATAACTTCATGCTATTGCTGTTTGTACCCTTCAACATAGTCTCCCCCTGCATTGGTACACATTTATCAAGGTTGTTGAAGCAGCTCTGGCAGTGGCATAGGGTCTTCGGCGCTCGGGAGGCAAGGCCTCTTCTTGGCCCCCCTAGGGAGAGGGTTATATCCCCAGTCCGGGCCATATGACTTTTTTCTTCTCACCAAGTTCCAGGAGGGAGGAGTTTACAGGGTCTTCTGTACTCAATTTAGCATGTTGGCATCCTTAAGCAATTCCCTGTTTTGCTACCCCATTATGGTGGCTCTGGGAAACTCAAGCATGCAGCAAACATATTTGAGAGTATTTATTATATACAGGTATCCCCTGATGTATGCGAGAGTTGTATTCCTGGAAATTGTTGTGTAAATTGAAAATATTTTTCCCTTTCAAAATGATGTAATAGTCATTGTTTACATTCCTGAGCAGGTGTTTTACTTAGAAGTCTTTAAATTTGATTTTATGAGCGTTGTAACTCCTCAAGCATGTATAATGATATACAGCATCCTGAGCAATGCCCACTTTTACAATTCCTTCATTTCTTGAGCCTTTAGTTTCTGCCATAAATCACAGCTGTCTCTCAGTGAACATTCCTATACAAACATATTCTCCTCACCCATCTCAATGAATATTTTTGTGAGGGTTTTCCCCCTTACAGTTGTTGACAGTGCAGTGTTTTCTAGAAGAAAAGCCATCTTCAGGACAAAAAAGGAAGGGTTCAAGTTCATTGTTTGCTCAAAGAGGGAAATAAGAAAAGAGATTCTACTTATGCAGGAACACCAGGGAAACCTTGCTCTGTCATACAATGCAATGAATGCCATCACTGCATGGATGATTAACAGGCAAGAATCAATTAAATATTTAATTAATAATAAAATATATTAATGGTGCATACTGTAAGCATAACGGATCACATTAATGTAAATATGCAATGCATATATTGAAAAATGGTCATAAGAATAAAATTGTGTCAATGCAAATACACAATGGGTACATCGAAAAATGGTGGTAAAAATAAAATAGCACATATGTGAAAATCCATAAAAATAACACGAAAATACAAACGATTGGATAAACTTATAGTGATATTATTGATGCCCCAAATAAAACAAAACTCTATCAAAAAAGACACTGGAAGCTGACAGAAGTGCAAAAAGAGACTCCTGAAGTTTGTGTTTATCCTTTGGAAACGGCACAGAATGATTACACATTCACCTCTGCCATTGTTGCTGGAGATGAATTGTGGTGCCTGCAGTATGACCCTCAAACAAAATGACACAGTTCAGAGTGAAGAGGTACCCACTCACCTCATGCACAGCTGTCAAAACAAGACAACGTAGATTGAAATGATGCACAAGAAATTTGTTCCTGAGGGACAACTGTTAACCAAGACTTCTACAAAAATTTTCTGTAACGTTTACTTTCATGCATTTGTCATCATCATCCTCAGGACATCATGGAAGTGGTTCCTCCTGCATGGCCAAATACTGCATTGTCCATCCAGCACATTTTGACACAAAAACAAATCACAGTTTTGTCACATGCCATATTCCTAAAATAAGTCTCTGTGTGACTATTTTCCATTCCAACAGATGAAGTGAGCCATGAAAGACCATCACTATGCTGACATTCAAGCCATGGCCGAGGAGCTATTCAGCATTCCAGGAAATGCCTCCCCGAGCTGTTTCAATGCCCTTCAGAAATGTTAGAAAGTGTATCGACGCAGGGGGCAAACAGAAATAGCGTGAAAGTATCTTGTATTAATTTTTATACAACCAGTCCTGGGACATTAGGAATATATTTAGTTTGTATTTCTTCTGTAATTAGGAAATTCCATTAGGGAAGGTCTTATATCTCATATTGAGTCATCTTATATTCTGATAAATAACACAAGAGGTTGGCTTTGTAAAGAGTATGTAATGGTACAGTATGCTGTATAAAGTGGTTCCATGAGTTTTTGATAAATGCAAATTCTTTTACAACATTAAACTCCCAGTTATCCGGTACTCAAGCATCTGGAATTCTCACGCAACCGGCATAAAGATTTGAACTTGCTTGAAATTATGAACTTTGGCGTTTCAATTCTCGCGGTAGTTTTTTTGTTGCGGCAGTCGCTGGCGTCATTTTTCACGTATTCGGTACCTCGATATACTCTCGATAGTTGCTATCTTGCTATTTCCTTTAACCCGCCGAAACGGGAAAGTCTCCGGCTAACTTAACATAGAACAGTGCTGAAAGCCACCAGGCGTAGCAGCATGAAAGTCCTGTACCCCAGGCAAACTCCAATAGCAGTACCAGTACCTGCTATTTCCGGCTATTTGAGTAACACGTGCATTGGAGACTTTATGAACTAGTAATCGTGTTGTTTATCGGTGAAAATTGTGATCGTGTTTTTTATCGGAAATTTTCCACCCCTCAATTTGCGATGTTGTCAAAGAAGAATTCCTCTAGAGGACTAAAGCGGAAACACGTCGTTTTGACTTGAAAACAAAAAATTGAAATTTGCAAAAGACTACCAAAGGGTGGAAATCGCAATGCCCTTATGCAAGAATTCAATGTTGGTTCGTCAACAATCTATGACAATAAGGCGCAAAGTGAAAAGCTTAAAGTTTTTTTGTGAAATCCGAAAGTGATAACAGCATAGAACGGCGTCATACACTTCTTACCCCTAAGCTTGAAGACTTGGATAGTGCATTGCATGAATTGTTCTCGTTGAAGAGGTCGGAAGGCGCATGCATATCTGGTCTAATGTTAGTGGAAAAGGCGAAGAAATTTTATGACAAGATAAAAATAACGGAGCAGTGTAACTTTTCTCAGGGATGACTCACTTGTTTAAAGATATGGCATGGAATACGAAAACTTCATGTATCAGATGAACAGAAATCTGCAGATACAAAGTCAGCTGAAGAATTCTGTGATAGTTTCAGTAAGTTTGTGATTGAGCATGGCCTGACTGCCGACGAGACAGTATTAATGTGGAGGTGTCTTCCAAGCACTACCTTAGCTGGTGCTGATGAAAAGGTTGCTCACGGTTTTAAGCAAAACAAAGACCATATAACCCTGCTTTTATGTGCGAATGCTGCAGGGACAAACAAGTTGAAATTAACTGTAATTGAGAAGTATGCAAAACCAAGGTGTTTCAAAGGCATAATTAATCTTCCTGTTGGTTACAAGGCCCAAAGCAATGCTTGGATAATTGCAGAAATTTTTACTTGGTGTTTTCATCATGTTTTTGTTCTTTCTGTGAAAGAACATTCGCGAAAGAAAAGAATGCCTGAAGATAGCCGTGTTGAACTATTATTAGATAATTGTCATGCCGCAAAAGACTTAATTAAGGGCAATATCTTTGTGTTATCTCCCTGCTAATGTCACCAGTTTAATTCAGCCAATGGATCAAGGAGTGATCCAAATTTTTTAAAACTCTGTACCGTCGTAATTTCATGAGAAAACTGATGAACCATGACGGAAAAATCCAAGAATTCCAGTCCAAGTACTCGATCAAAGATGCCATTTTTAACGTATCATGTGCATGGGACCAGCTGAAAAATGAAACACTCCGAAGATGCTGGCGAAAATTATGGCTCTTTGCTATGTTAGAAGAAGGATCATCTGATGAGGAAGAGGGTTTTAAGGGATTTTGTGACCAAAAAAACAAGCAAATAAAAAGTGCTTGTGACGAAATATTAGAATTAGTTGACTGCACAAGTGCTTCACATCCAGTTAAAAACATTTCCAGATATGAACTTGATGAATGGCTGGATGTTGACAAGGATGCTCCGGTTACGGCGACATTAGAAACTGATGAAATTATTGAAAGTGTATTGAATCGGGACAAATGTAAGGTGCAAGAAGAGGAAAGTGATGAAGAGGAGGAACACGTTGAACAAGTCTCATGGCAGGCTGCTGCTAAAGTATTCGAAAATGTCATAAAATTTGTTGAGCATCAAAACTGCTTTACTGCCCAAACTGTAATGCAATTTCACCTTTTGCATTCCAAATTTTTACAAGCGAGAAGGAAAGCATGCAAGCAGACAGACATAAGAAATTTATTTAAGAAAGCTGCCAATTCTACGTCTTCTCAACCTTTGACATCAGCTGCTGTTGAAGAATCAAATGTTAGGGCAGTGGATGACCCTGATTCTTGACATGACCATCCATGATTCTTGAATCTAGCCAGGCAAGTGACAGCCTCTACTAACGCCTAGGTAATTATTTTTTTCTGAAATTTATTTTTTGCTTGTTTTACTATTCTCGTGTCTCAGATATTATTTTTTGTCTTGTTTATCCTTTTATACCAACTTTACCTCTTCAAAATTCTCTTTTACACTTCATTATTAGGAAAATAAGGTGGTTCCGGTAGCCAGTGCCTTCCGACGGCCAAAATTGCAACTCTTTCCTTGAGCATTTGCAGTGAAGCAGTTACCGAATTTTTTTCAAGTGCACGGGCATTAGACATTCATAAAGTGGAATAATTCGTGTAAAAACAATTAAATTTTATATATTTATATTTGTATTATGGGCATTTTACTTAATTTTCTTTGTTTTAACTGTATTTTTATGACAACTAAGGCTTGAATACAAGAGTTTACTTACTGTTTTTGGTTTCTATAAAAATATTTCTCATGCAACCAGCATATTCATCTATGCGGCAACCCCCATTCCCCATATATGCCGGATAACAGAGAGTTTACTGTAGTATGTTTACCATGTAAGATATTAGAATACTTTTATCAATAATCAGAGTAATTCTTGACATTCATTTGCAGAGAGAAGTATTACTGGAGTTGGATATGACAAATGCGCAGAAAAGTGAAGGAATGCAGCTAAGAGCTTGGGTTACTACCTCTAGCATTGAAACATTATTGCACATAAAGATTCTTGCAGTCCCCATGAAAATATTTGCAATACCCTCCTATAATGATATGCTTTTTTCAGCACAACACAAAATGAAGTGCAGACTTTCTACAAAGGAAACAAATAAAGTGAGGAAAAATAAATTTCATGCATGTCTATCAAGTAAGCAATCAGTTCTTTCAATGACTGAACATTTTTATTTTGCTATTATCTCTTTTAAAAAAATTGAATATTAATAATGTTATTATATCGGTTGAATACAGGTAGAAAAATTTGTCCACAGTCCTTTGGAAAAAGTGGATGTTGAATTTCATATCCCATCAGCAATATTAGATGAAAATAAAAAAAGCTGTTTAATTTCCTTACCATAAAAAGACTTGAGGTATGTTTCTGTTGATTTATTAAAAATTTCAGTAGTGAATTCCTTAATGTACCATACTTTTTGGCCTATAAGATGCAGCAGGGTATAAGACACCCTGTTTTTAGAAGATTTTTCAGGAAAAAGTTTTTGTTCAACAAGGCATTTGGGAAGGGCCATGTCATGTATCATTTCCAGCCATGATGGTTTGTATCTGACAACATTTACAGAAAATATTACAGCATGATAACAGTTAAATATAACGTTTCAGATAAACTTGATTTGTAAAATAAATAGGGATGATCTAAAACATAAATAATTGCTTTCAGACTTGTATAGCTAAATGTGCCCTGCATGAACTTGACAGTTGGGATAAATAATAAATGGAATGGATATGTAATAACAATATACATGCTCAACTAGTCTTTTTCTTCTGCAACTCTTTTTGCCTCATACATAACAATTTTGATCGATACAGCAATACCAAACTCTATGCTATCCATCATTTTCTTCTCTAGTTGTGGCCATTTAAGACCAATCTTACGAAGACTATGTTTCTTTTATCCTCTCAGCTTCAGTTTTTCCTTGTTTTCTGCATTCACGGATCATTTTTTTCTGTGGGAAGTGGACTGAAATGACATGCTGCTGCTCAGTTTCTGTGTACTTTTGCATATTGGATCACCTGAAGCTTATAGGTAACTAGATTTAAGTACCTGGCATTGCTTCTAATAACAGTTTATAGAAACTTAGAGCATTGCAATTTCTGAAAATTTAAAAATCAAACTACGATATAATGATTAATACATATTGTTTATTCTTTTAATTCACATAAGTTAAAGAAAACAAATTGATATATGAGGACCCGAGGTATATCCGTCTGTCTGTGTGGGAGCTGCACTGTCATAAAGAAAACAAATCAATATATGAGGACCCGCTGTATAGTCGTCCGTGTGGGGTGGTTGTCAGGGTTCCTGGGTATCCTATGTTACCCTTAGGGTCATAGAAAGTCACTTTGCAAAGTTTGGTTCCGATAGGTCAAAGGGTGTGGGAATATAGAGAGAACAGACTGACAAACATACATTCAATTTTATATATTAGATAGTATAAGCATATCCTTTCAATTTTGTAGCCATTGTGATTTCAATACATTTATTTATTCTAGATATGTATAAAATATTTATGACATCTACCATAATTCTAATGTTTCGTGGCTTTGATTGCGCTATTCATTGAGCTCATTAGGAACTAAAACATATGAACATGACAAGCACACCATAATTGTAATCACCATGAGCAAACGTAATAAAGCACAACGATGAAAATGCATTGTTGGTATTCAACATTTTATAAGTTTTACTGCATACATTAACAATTTTTTTGCTATTACTTATACCTATTACCATTAGAGTGCCGGGGAGCGCGATCGCGCTCCTCCTATCTCTCGCGAAAATTGCCAGGAGCGCGATAGCGCTCCTTCTGCAGTCCCTTGATTAGATATTAGTAGTTCACTGTTTTCTCACAGATGGCTGCTGATGACAGTGCAATTATGATGTCGAACGCATCTAATTCAAAACTTGACCACTGGCGTTTCTCCACTTTTTTTCATATACATGCTACGTGTTTATGAACTTCACCTAGATTTTGCAACCCTTAAAAGCACAAAATGGCATCAACCTCTAAGAATGTGTTAAATACTGACAACGATATAGCTAATTATGTCAATTCCCTTGGTGAAGATGAGGATTATTTGAAATCTAACGAAGAAGAAGAAAGTCCTACAGGAAGTCATGTACACAGTCCCATAGTTTCGGAGTCAGAAAGTGATATTATTGTTCCTTGGAAACGAAAACGAATTCCAGTTATAAGTGTAAGTTCAAATAGTGATAGCGTTTCTGAAAATATTGGCTATGATGATAAGGATATCGATGATAATTGCAATATTCCTGTTTTTATGGAAATTCAACCTAACCATGAGACACTATTCAAGTCTGTTCCTTCCTTCCTTGAAACACCTGGTGCAAAGCATGCTCCCCATGATGCCAAACCTATACAATATTTTGATATGTTTTTCACTTTGTCTTTGTGGAACCTAATGGTGACTGAAACTAACAGATATGCAAATCATTTTTTGGGCTCACAGCAGCAAATATCGCCCAATGCTAGAGTTAGAGAATGGAGGCCTGTAAATGTCCTGGAAATGAAAGCATTTGTGGCTGTACTATTGGAAATGGGAATTACTCGCAGGCCTACCATATTCTCATACTGGTTTAGAAATGGTTTGGGAAAATGTTCTCTAGAAATAGATTTCAATTGATCTTGAAATTTTTTCACCTTGTTGACAATAAAACTCTGTTTCAACCAGGTCACCAGAATTATGATTCCTGTTCAAAATTTAACCCCCTTGTTGAGCATGCAAATAGGATGTTCAAATTTCATTCCACACCACACCAGTACTTCAGCATTGATGAATCTTTAGTAGGCACAAAATGTCATTCAACCATAACACAATATCTTCCTAATAAGAAGCACCACAAGTGGGGAATACAATTTTGGATGTTGTGTGACTCTGTTGTAAATTATTGTTTAGGTTTTTTCTGCTATAAAGGTGCAAAATGTGAGGTAGATAAGGCTGAGATGAAAAGGAATGGCCTTGGTCATGTAGTAGTGACCAAGTTGCTCCAACTAGGGAACTACCTAAATAAGGGATATCATGTTGTAATTGACAACTTCTTCTTCTTCTGGCGAAGTACCTGTTTGAAAATGCAACTTACCTCACTGGAACAATAAGGTCCAACAGAAGGGGCCTTCCAAAGGATATTAAAACAGGGTATGATGTAGGACAGGTGAAATATTTCTGTAGCGATGAGGTTCTTTTGTGTGGATTTAGAGGAAAAAAATCTAAAAAAAACAATGTTGCTTGTTTCAACCCATGCCATTGCTGAGAATGAAACCTTGCAAAGAAGACGATATTCACAGGAAAGACAAAGAACAAAACCAGCAATAATAAACCAGTACAATAAATTCATGGGAGGGGTAGATGTATCAGATATGATGCTCTACACCTATCTAGATGAAAGAAGAACATTGAAGTATTGGAAAAAGGTGGTTTTCAGTATCTTTGCCAGGATGGTGTTAAACACTTACATAATATACAAAGAGAACACCTCTGGCAAAATGATGTCTAGCCTCCAGTTCACTTCATCCATTATAGATGCAATTGAGGGAGAATGGCTAGCAGACAAGAGGAAAAGGTCAGTTACACCTGTACCAATGAAACATGCGGATGGTGCTTTATTACGAAAATTGCCGAGCCGAAACTTAAGGTGTGCAGTATGCAGCAACATAGATGGAGGACCAGTAAAACGGTCTAATACTGTGTGTGCCAAGTGTGGGAAAGGGCTTCATGGACTATGTGTAGGAAAGCACAACTGTTAGTGATTGGGGAAACATAATGGTGTACCTACACATAATTTTTTGTTTTTGTAAGAAAAAAGTGAAATATTTGTTTTGCAATATCTAATGACCTAGGAAGGGGATTTTTTTTGTGTATGCAAACAATATGCTGGGCATTGAGGATATATTATCAATAACTGAACAAAGACAAAATTATACTGTCATTTCTGTATTAAAAGTTAACATTTATTTTTTTTAACATTATCTATTGTTTATATTTTAAAACAAATGATATTTTATAATACAATCTTCAAATAATAAACGTCAAAGATGAAACAAAATGTTATAAAGGTTTCCCTGATTTGTTGAATATATAACTTGACTTGTGTGTGATATATAATTTTTTTCCTAAACTATTGTAAAATCTGCAAAAACATTTCAGCACTTTTAGCATAGTCACTAGGAAATTGCCTGGCACTCAAAGGGTTAATAATGTTTTTTTGAATGAAATTATTCGTATCTGGGACTCTGGAGAAAGAACCCAGTTGATGTATGATTGGCTACAATTCAGGACAACTGTGAAACATTTGCTGATATTAAAAAAATAATGCTTAATGTCTGCAATTTATTTATTTTTCGATGAGTCTGACAAGTAGAAATAATCGCCATGCGTTTGCATTAATAACAGACACTAAGAAAATCACTTCAATGAGTCATGACATACAGAATGTGAGGAAGAGGATCCAAGGCCACGAAGAAAGGGGGTGAAAACTGGGCAAGAAATAGAATTCGGGTGGGTAACAGCTGCATGCCAATGGTGGAGGACGATGAAGCAACTGTCCAAGATACAGAAATCAATTCTTTGCACCATGGCTTGAATGGAAAAGAGTATTCACAAAGGCTTCACTACAGCAGGTGGATTATGGGCCACCGACTGCAGGATCAAAGTCAAGCCAACTTCATGCCTGCTACCAAAATCCTTCTTGACAGACCCCACTTAATAGGTGGTGTAGTCTCCCTCTGTGTCAATGACCTCTTGCAGGCGGTAGGGCATAGACTCCACCAAGGCCATGCATACCTCCGGATGATACCTAATGTTTTCTCACTCCTCCCAGACATAGGTGGTTAAGGCCTCCTGGTTGCGATACCCTTCGCGCCACTCCCACCTTTTCAGGATAAGGCTCTACAGATTCTCAATTGGATTGAGATCTAGGGACCTTGGTGACCAGGTTAGGAGCTAGAGCTCAGGTTGCTCGGTGAACCAGGCCTTATTCCTCCGGGAGGTGTGCACGGCACAGTTGTCTTGCACCACCATGTATAAATCCTGCTCAGGCCACCGTGCACGAAGGGAGGGGAGTAGGGTGCCTTCCAGGATCTGGACATAGTGCTCTGAGTTTAGTCGACCAGAATCTGCACTAGTTCGCCAGGGCCCTCTGCACACATGTAGCCCCAGAACAGTAAGGGATATCCACCCGGAGTGCTGTGTGTGGACTATATGGGCAGGATCATATCTTTAAAAAAATATACATGTCAAAATAAAGTATTGTAGCATGATATTTAATTTGAAAATAAATGCCATGTTTCCCCTACTGCCTCAAAATTATTTTCTGTTGCGTGTTATAGCAAAAGAGACAACTAAGTTTGAGTGAAAGATGCTAAAACAATAACATTAAAGAGAAATCACTCAAACTATACTAACCTGGTGCCTCCCAAGGGTCAAGTGCCCTTCCTGGTCGCTCCTGAAGATCTTCTTGTCGCACCATGCCGTTAGGTCCCAGAAGGCTTGCGGGTTGCCAACATTCTGCAGGGCAAAAGCAAGGTGCTTTTCCTTGTGGTGTTGTAGCAGAAGAGTTTTGGTGGCAGGCATGAGGTTTGCTATACCTTCCTCCTGCAGGCGGCAGCTTATAGTCCACTTGCTGCAGTCAAGCCTTCGTGCATGCTTTTTTCTAATCGAGCCATGACTCAGAGGATGGTTTTCTGTGTCTTGTGCAATGGCTTCGTCGTCCTCTGCCGTTGTCATGTGGCGGCGACCCGAACGAGGTCTATTCCTTGTCCAGCTATCACCCTCTTTTTCATGGCGTTGAATCCATTTCCTCACAATTCGTATCTCCTGACTCATTGCAATCACTATCTCTGCATCCGTTGATCCATTCAAATGCATGGCGATTATTCTTCCTCTGTCGAAGTGGCTTGTTTCCCTTGCCCCACGTTCACGAGGCAGTTTGCACAGGCCACTCCCTTTTAAAGTGTATAGAGGTGGCGTTGCAAAAAAACAATGCTAGTGTAGGCGAGTGTATTTACAAAATAACTAAATATCTTGAAAACTATGGGATTCACAACAAAATATTTTGAGAAGAAACGTTTAGAAAAGTTTATTCTCCATAAATTTCCTGTTTTCATTTAAAATAAATAAGGAAGTTTGAGGAGAGAATTTTTGCGAAAACAGAAAAAATTTAAAAATCTCTGAAGTTTTGCACTTAACGCGTTCGATGCAGGCGACAACATATGTCGTCCCGCCATAGCGCAGTTATGGGCGACATCATATGGTGTTCCCTCTCTAGACTTTATTTCCTTCGCTTCTCTCTCTCTCCTGTGGCGAGGATTCTACTTCGGGAAAAAGGCCGCAGGGGGGTTTATACTCAGCGCCTTCTGGGCTTTTGAACAGTGTGCATCGTTTTCTAGTCGAATGCACCGTTCATTAGAAAACCAGTTTTTGGATTTTGTGTAGGAAATTTCTAGTAAGCTATATTATTTTTTATACATATTGTTTTTTATTTACTTAGTTATTTCAATGTAATATCAAAATATGTTTATGTTGAAAAAGTGAAAAACATTTTTCTTTTATTTTTTTTAGTTGTTGAAATATATCAAATCATTTATGTTTCAAAATGTAAATAATTTTTTTATAGTTTTAGTTTTCAAACTAAACCAATCGTCAAACTTCATTGCACGAATAAGATATTTTATAGTTTTAGCCGTGGAATAATGCAGAAAATGAGAAATTCGGTCCATATTTACGTACAGTCGACTCCCGAGATTCGACCGCTCGAGATCGACCAACTCGAGAATTTGACCGGTCGAATTTGCCGACGTCACATCTGGACCACGCGATTCAAACTTTCTCTCTAGACGTGGTTAAAGCTGTTGTAGTAGTTTGAATTTGTGCTGATTTCGCTCGTTTTTTAGTTTTAATCATTTATATTAGGTTTAGTTTCTCTCGAGACATCGTTATTTCTGTTATATTAGTTTGAATTTGTATTAATTTCGCTCGTTTTTTTTAGTTTTAATCATTTATATTAGGTTTAGTTTCTCTCGAGACATCGTTATTTCTGTTATATTAGTTTGAATTTGTATTAATTTCGCTCGTTTTTTTAGTTTTAATCATTTATATTAGGTTTAGTTTCTCTCCAAAAATCGTTATTCCTGATATAGTCGTTTGAATTTGTATTAATTTGCTCATTTTTTAGTTTTAATCATTTATATTAGGTTTAGTTTCTCTCGAGACATCGTTATTTCTGTTATATTAGTTTGAATTTGTATTAATTTCGCTCGTTTTTTTTAGTTTTAATCATTTATATTAGGTTTAGTTTCTCTCGAGACATCGTTATTTCTGTTATATTAGTTTGAATTTGTATTAATTTCGCTCGTTTTTTTAGTTTTAATCATTTATATTAGGTTTAGTTTCTCTCCAAAAATCGTTATTCCGGTTATAGTAGTGTGAATTTGTACTGATATCGCTCGTTTATTAGTTTTAATCATTTATATTAGTTTTTTTTTTAATTTATCCCTTGACATGGCATCTAAAAGGAAATTGAATAGTGATAATGAAAGTGTATCCAATAAAAGAGTGCATAAGACTCATAGTTACGAATTAAAATTAAAAATTTTAAAGCACGTTGATCAAGGGGAAAGCCATGCAGAAGTCGTATGATCGTTAGGGATTTCTCATTCAACTATTAGTACATACGTAAAACAGAAGGAAAAAATTCGAGAACATGTGTTAAATTCAGGTAATTTGATAGGAACAATAAACAGTCCAAGGCGTGGTATTGTGATTCCTAAAATGGAAAAACTTTTAAAACTTTGGGTAGATGATCAGTATCAGAGAAACATTCCAATTAATGAGTCCGTTATTAGAGTAAAGGCTAAGAATCTGTATGATGATTTGAAGGAGAGGATGGACGAAATTCCTGTTGATGAGATTCCATTTATAGCAAGTCATGGCTGGTTCAACAGGTTCAAGAGAAGGGCAGGTTTGCATAACCTTAAGTTAACTGGCAAAAGTGCAAATACTGATGCTGCTTCAAATTATCCTGATGAATTGTGTGCACTGATTGAAGAGGGCGGCTTTTGTTCTCATCGTGTTTTTAATTTTGACGAAACAGGATTGTTTTGGAAGAAAATGCCAGCAAGAACGTACCTTGCAAAAGAAGAAAAGACCGCCTCAGGATTTAAGCCAGCCAAGGACAGACTGACCCTGCTGCTTGGTGGTAATGCAGCCAGAGACTTTAAGATGAAGCCCCTGTCAGTGTACACTTGTGAAAATCCGAGAGCTTTTAAGGGGAAGACTAAAAGCACGATGCCAGTCTTATGGAAGTCTAACACAAGGGCTTGGGTGACTGTAGCTGTTTTCAGGGACTGGTTTGTTTCATATTTTGTGCCATCAGTGGAAAAATATTGTAAGGACAATAATCTGCCATTTAAAGCCCTGTTAATTTTGGATAATGCACCAGGAAATCCCCAAAATTTAAGTGACGTGAATCCCAATGTGAAGGTGGTGTTTCTTCCCCCAAATACCACGTCATTGCTCCAGCCTATGGACCAAAGTGTGATTGCGACATTTAAGCGATATTACACTGTCGCACAATGCAACAGGCAATTGCAGCAACCGATAAGACAGGCGGGCCAAGCCTAAAGGACTTCTGGAAAGGCTATAATATATGGAATGCAGTTTTGAACATTGGAGATTCTTGGGCTGAGGTAAAGCAAACCACCATGAATGGGTCATGGAAACAGCTCTGCCCACAGTTTGTTCTTAATTTTAAAGGATTTGAAGAGACCCCTGAGCAGATCACCAGAGAAGTTGTTGCACTGGGGATGCAACTTGACTTGGAGATGGATGAAGCAGATGTCGATGAGCTAATGGCATCTCATGCAGAGGAGTTGACCAACAATGACCTGATCAAATTGCAACAATCCACTGAGACAAAAGAAGATAGTGAAGATGTTATGGTTTCTCCAACTCAACCCAAGGACTTGTCCTTAAAAGACCTTGGCGAGATCCTCCGGAGTCTGGATGACTTTATAAGCTTGATAGAAGAAAAGGACCCTAATGCTGAGAGGAGTTCATCGGTGAAAAGTGCAGTTTTTAAGGACGTGGACTGCTACAGGGTCCTTTATGAACAAAAGAAGAAGGATGCAGTTCAACTTTCCCTAGATAAGTTTTTTAAGAAGGTAGAAAAACCACGGCCAGCAGAAGCTGCTTCAACTTCGGAGGCAAGGACTAACCTACCCAATTCCCCAGTTAATAGCAAATCCAATAGCCCCTCTTCTTCCAACTTAAATTTCTGAACTTTGTAATTAATTAACTAAGTCCAGTAGACGCAGTTGTAAAAGATTTAAGGAAATAAAATATTGTCAATGTCATTGTTTTTTTAATCCTAAGTAATTTTCTCCTTTTTAATAACTTTTATATAATTTTGCTGTGATAACGGTATTGTTTTATGTATAGATATATTCAGTACTGTAGCAAGTGGGGACAAAAACCGTCTTTGCTACGGATCTTTAGGGATGTGCTGCGATTTGCATGCATGCGCCGTTTATTAAAAATTTTGAAACTCGAATAGTTAAAATATTACTCGTGATTTTCCTGTTTAATGTGTTGGTCAAGTACAAATACAAGTAATTCCTTCATTTAAATGACATGGGAAATGATGAGGCAGATTGAATTCAATTTGGAATTTTTTACGTAAAATAATCGTACGAAAAAAAAGATTTTTTCTTTACAGTGTGCGTATAAATTATATATTAAATTTTTTTTCATCAATTCATAACAATATTGTTTTATTAACATTTGAGTAATGTTATTTTATGTTTATATAATGCGAAAGTGAACTTGGTAATTTTTTCCCGAGTGTTAGTGTACCGAAAATCGCCGTTCGACATTCGACTGTTCGAGATTCGACCGCATTTTCAGGAATGCATCCCAGTCGAATCTCGGGAGTCGCCTGTATTTTAATGAATTATGGAATAAAACCTTGCACATCGAAAAATCGAAACTCCTGTGTAAACATATGGGAAAATATAGTTATCTCCTGGAGTCGAACCTGGGACACTTATGTAAACGAAAACAGTTTTCTCGAGCTCTCCTAGTTTGCAGAAATAAAATGGCTTTTACAGTATTTCTCTATGTGATACTGTCCAACAGATAAAAGGGGGGACGGACAGATGGATAGACGGACTGACTGATATTTAGTAACTATATATAAAAAATAATAATTAATAATTGTATTTCTTGAAACAATTAGTTATAATGTAAATTTTAAATATAATTGCAAATTTTAATTATTATTGTAAACTAACTTTTATTGTAAATTTAAACTATTATTGTAAATTGTAAATATTATTGTCAATTATAGTAAGAATAATAATAATCAATTATCCTGAAAGAATACTATAAATATTTTATTAAAAATAAACCTTTTTAAAGGGAATTGCATAACTATTACTTAAAAATAACCCATAAATTTATAAGAATTTGTTAGAATATAAGTCACACTTTTTTAATATTTACATTCCTTGAAACCTAGAAACCATATTCGGAATATTATGTTTTGGTGATATTTTAGATGCAATAAAAGGGTTAGTTTATCTTGAGACTACCCACGGTGTGGACATCACATGATGTCCTCGTTATCTTTTTTAATTAAAAAAAAATTTGACTAATTTTATAGAAAAATACATTATAAATTTAAAAAACAAAGCTATATTGCATTTTGAGTCCGAAAGTTACACTTGTTTGCGTTAATTTCTTAGATTTTTGGACTGCAACGAGCGTGTTAAAAGATTGTTTCAAAAAAAGGTTGTAGAGAATATTAATATTTACAGCATTTAAATTTATATATTGTGACATATCTGGAAAGGGTGTTTTTCCTACTTCAATTGTTTTTCGAATTGAGGACTTTTGAGAGCGACTACAGCATAAGTAAATTCTAGGCAAGGAGGGAAAGTGCGCGGTTGCAAGTCAAACTTCCCTCACAGTCAGGTGGGGGAGGTATGAAGGGTTCTGAGCGGAGGAGGGTTCAAAGGTCCTTTTAAGGAACTAGTAGTCCGAGCAAAGTACATTCCTACCAACTGAAAGTTTTGTAAATTGCAAATTTCCTTGCGCAACAGAAATTGCACTGATTACATACCTCCCCCTTCGATAAATGCTCAAGAAACCACAAATCGACGTTGTTCTTGGAGACTTGGCCACCTCCAGTTCAGTCGATTGATAATTTGAAATCCCCCCAAAGAATTATTTGCTTATTGGGTAAGGGGAAAAAAAGTGAGATTCAATTCCACTATTTGGAGGATGGTAGGAAACACCAATAAGTGTTTTAATTCCTGGGGATGTTATTTCAGCCCATTCAATTTCATAGTTAATTCGGAGATTGGGTCTAGCTTTCAATTTTAAACTCTTTTTTTATGGCTAATCGTAAGAGGACACCGCCATCTCTAGAACCTTGGTCGCGATGATAAATGCTAAAATTCTGAATTCCAAAAATCATTTCCAATTAAGGAGAATATTTTGGCATAACTAAAATTTAATAAGAGTCCCAAGAGAAAATCAAATACTTTTAATAAAAAATAATTAATTAATATCATATGCCGGGACTCGAACTCCAGATCCACCTATCTGTGAATACGAGACTTGTGCTCAGACGAGCGCGGCAACTTATGCTGCGCAAGTGCTCGAGTGAAAAACTGTAACCATAGCGATTAAGTAAAGCATAGCTTAAAACAGTCTGCTTTACTTCAATTCTAAATACGTTATTATTCCTGATATCCATTACAATACAGAGCTATGAAGTGGTGTATAATACCAACAGACATGCAATGCATTCACAGTGTGTGTTTGGAGCTAAGGAAATGGCAGATGATTTGCTTGACTTCAAAGTTTCTCATACCGGCGATTTCGCAGGGTGTCGGATAGGTTATCCTGCATAGCCCTTGCATTTACTTTTGCACCCGATAGTACATACTACATGCATTATTTTTGCCTCACAAATACGCATGACCAATTTAAAGCTTTTAAAGATAATAAAAGTAATTGTTGCACCTCATTTAATTTAAAATAATTGTGTGGAAAGCAGACATCATAAGTTTCATTTAGATCATCTTGTCTTAAGAATAATCTAATAGTATTATTAAGATATTAACAATGTTAGAGATTATCATTAAAATATTTTGAGATAATATGTTATTCCAGCATATGATGGGTAATTATGTTAGTTCATTAGTAATTCAATAATGATGGTTTTATAATCTAAAAAAATAGAGAAACATATACATCAGAGGTTTGATAGGACATTGTTTTTATTAGTAGCAAAAACATTTGGAATACAATGCTTGTTATCCATTTAGCTTGTTTGTGAATAAAATTTAACTTGAGGTGACAATACACAGGAATACAAGAATCTATTCTTTTGTATATTATAATTGTTAAAAACAGACATCAATTAAAATAATTTACAATGGAAGCAACAGATTACCAAACCTCTGCTTCACGAGGCATACATTTTAAAACTTCCTGCACTAAAACCTGCACAGAAGATGCAACCCTAATTATCGTAGAGCCATAAAAATTACTGCTTCTTAACAGAACAATGGTGTGGCAATGAAATTAATATGTCCATAGCATGAGTGGCTAAGATTCACTCACATTTTTACAGCAATAAAGCTACGGATTACAACAATGAAAAGAGCTCTTCATTACATGGTGGTTTTGTATTTATAGAAGTCGATATATTAATTGAAAAGAAAATTACATGGTGCGATACAAACACATCAGAAGTTCTTCAGAAAACAACATTATGCAGGAAAACATCCATTTGGTCATATATTCAACAATAAAGCAAGAAAAGTATCAAAATATACATTAAACAAAATATCAACTGGTTCTTCAAGGGTTTATATACAATTTGCTTGCTAAATTCTATATTTATATAAGTGTGATATACATTAAACCTACATAAAACAACACCCCAGTTTAACACATATCACCAATTTCTCTTTTAGATTTAATACAACCGGCAGAATTTTTGCTGACAGTCTCAGAGCAGTAATAACAGTGTCTCCTAATTCACCTTGCTAATGCTATTTAGTTTTTCCAGTAGGTTGGATTTGTCAATTAACACAGAGCCACAATGAAGAGGAGAATATTTCCAGAGACTTACTTCAGATGCAGAAAGAAACTATATATTTAATAAAAGAAAACCAATCTTTCTTGGGCACTTCGGGATAGAAGCCTCCACTCCCTCTTTATGTGCAGATACTGGATGATAGCTCGAACACAAATAAGAAGACCTAAAAAAGGAAAAGGGATCTTCTAAATAAGAGTTCTACAAATACCTACAGTTATTACTTTTCACATATGTGGTATAGGAGAAAGTATTGTGAAGAGCACACTTGCACTTTTTTAAATTTTTACATCGTAGACATATGTTCACTTCAGAAATATCGTATTTCTTCAAAGCCTGAATATTGTTACTTTTTCCGCCTCTCGAGCTTCAAGTATTTTAAAATACATATCGTACCTTTGCCCGACTCCTTTGTTAACCTGAGATTTAGACGAACTTTTCTTCTCAATATGATCAGCAGCACCCCTACCTTGACTGCCATCCATAATAAAAAATTGGATGGGCAAAAACTTGTAAAAGAAGGCAAAAAAAAACATGGACTTACTGATGGCTATAGATCAACGAGGTGCAAGTTTGATCCTTTTCCCTCATCCACTTCAAGGTATTCAGAGTGATGAAAATTTGATAAAAATGAAAGATTTCATCGTTCAAAAAACTCCTACTCAAGTGTTTGGACTTGTTTGTTCATAACCTCCCAATATTTACTCATTGGATTCTACCGAAAAAAAAACTCCCATCTGAATCATCATCATTGATGACTGGAGTTTCGTGCATGACTTGGGTGAACACCTCTGCGGGTTTCACCTGAAATCTTCGGGTTTAGCACTTAAGATTCATGCTCTAGATAGCACTAAGTAAACTTTCGAGTTGAAATTAATTTTGAAAAACATCAAAATTAATTAATTTTAGCCACATTTTGTGATGAGATGCATTGCATTTAATTAAAAATTAAAACAATATAAAATTAATTATACATTTTTTATATAGATAGGGACCCAAAAATCATAGTTATGTACCTCTTATGCGAACCAGTGTAGATTAAAGTGTTTTTACTATTAAAAAATTATTAGTTCTTGAATATAATACCATTTCAGAAAAATATTGCATTATATTTGGGCTATACCTTAGGCCTTGAATATAATATGAGTGCTACTTTTACAATGCCATTTCAGGAAAAAAAAACATTGTGTAATATTCAGGCCAATATGGTAATTTTCTACTTGAAATATACCACAAAAGGAGAGGGTTCAGGGATGAACATGGGCAGCTGACGAATTCGCCTTTTGGAGCGAGGCACGGGATTGGCACACGTAGCTCGTGTGTAAACCCCTAGTTATATTATAAATCTCTTTATTTGATGACTTTCTATGTGGCATGCTGATACTCTCTCAGTTTGAATGAGCAGACCACCTTTCCCTCCCCTAACTACTTTTATAAATGGAGAATGTAAAGAGAAGAGAAATCCAAACTGAAAGCAACATCCCTGGAATGTCTCCCCTGATAGAATTACAGGAATATGATACCAAACTGTGCATTGACATCTGACAGACTAGTCATCTTTCTCATAGACCCCTGGCGGCAATCTCCAGCTAAAACTGTACTGTTTATAACTCCAACATCAATAACAATATTTCCTTCTCTTCTCTTTTATTGGTTGCAATGATTATTTAATTGTTTCTATAATCTCACACTGCACATTGAATGATGAATGTTCCATAAACAGCACCTCATTCCATAGAGTCCGGATGGTAGCATGAGCCTATAAATTCCCAGCATACACCATATTTATCTGAATATAAGACGATTCGAATATAAGATGACTCCCCAAAAATTGGTAGTTGTGGAAGGAAGAAAGGTGTTACCTGAATATAAGATGACAACCCATTCACAGAATTTTCAATTATGTGAAGAAGAAAAATTTCAAGTTATATTATTTAAGCTACAACATATAGCATTTGCACTACAAGGATAAACATTAAAAATATAAACAAAAAGTGTTATCCATCCTTTATCCAGTCAGGTCAGTCCTCACTTTCTTCATCGCTATCGCTTCCTTCATCACTCCACAGAACGTCATATTCTGATACATCCATACTCTTCGAAATTGCTGATCGCAAAGTGTTGACCTCTTTGACCATGCGAATATAAGAAAATCCTTTTTCTTTCAGGTGCAAAAATAAGAAAAATACCTCATCTTATATTCGGATAAATATGGGATTTAGATGTATGCACAGCCAGTTAAGGTTGAAATTCATTCAATTATAGAAGTTGGCATCATAAACAATATTCCATAAACCATATTTCTCAAAAAAACTAACTATGCAGCACCCAGTGACATTTTAATATACCGTATTAGCCCGAATATAGTGCGACCCCAAGTATTTTGAAAGGAATTTTAGAAAAAGACGAAAAACATTTAATTTTCTCTATTTTGCACATTTAAATTACCTGTAAACTCATGAATTATGTACTAAAGGGGGGTAATGTGACGCCACGTTTTGATGGTCCACGTTTTCTAACGTTGAGTGTCGCGACCCTGCGTGAAGTTGTGCCGGTGCTGTGGTTGCTGCAATTTTACCTTGATTTATTTTCAAGTCTCCTCACACCACTACTGAGTATACTTGTACAATGTAGCATCATAACATGAACGTCCAGTTCACTTACAATGCAGCAATTATAAAAATATGCACTGCAACACGCGTCATGAAACGCGCCGATACGCAGTTATTTTTTAAAGATACAAGTATTCGAATATAGTACGAATGATCTCCTCAGACCCCTACCGAGTATATTTGTACAATGTAGCATCGTAACATGGAACGTCCAATTCACTTACAATGTAGCAATTATAAAAATATGCGCTGAAACGCGTTATGAAACGCGCCGATACGCAGTTATTTTTTAAAGATACAAGTATTCGAATATAGTACGAATGCAACAAGTACTCGAATATATTGCGAATGTGACTTTCAAAGGTACATATTGAGGGAAAAAACATCGCACTATATTCGGGTCAATACGGTATTGAGTTTTATGCCCAGCTCTCTCCAGTCCTCGGGCATTATACGACAATTGTTGTCCAGTAATAATGCTTCAGTGCTTATTTGACTTTGCCAATTCATGAAATATTTGGTATCAATGCATTGTAAAACAAATAATCAAGTTTGATTTTCACATATATGAGGCTAGCAATACATTAACATTATTTGTGTGGAGGCAGGGCCGTAGTGAGCCCATTTAGCACCCTGGGCAGAGATTTTTTGGCACCTCACAATGAACTAAAAAATAGAAGCACATCTTTGTTTGGAAAAGGATATTGTATGAAACAGCAAACGCTTGGTTATTTATTTTAAAGTTTTATTTTTCCATTTTCAGAAAACATTTATTGTGATTGAAGTTTACATTTTTGGCAATATCGTAATCTATAGATAAGGCCAGAGCAGAAAGACTTTCTTGGTTCATTGACAACTGTAAGTATTGATTAATTTTAATTAACTGAATGAATGCTCTCTATTGATAATGCGAGGACACTAAGAAAAGTTTCCACACAAGGAATCTAACTTCATATTCGTGAAAAATTCCCAAATTTATCTCTGTAATTTTTTAATGGTGTTTCAAACTGCAAACTTTTTCCAGTAATTCGCGTTCATTGCCATCATTTTGACGCATATTAGCAGCATTTTTACACGAAGTTTTAATTTTATCTTCCTTCATATTATATTTAGAGCAACATGAATCTTCGTAAATCGTTATCAATTTCAATTAGCAATGTAAATCGTGCTTTCAGCTGTTCATAAAGAGAATTAATTGCCTGATGCACTGCATTGTTTATGGTATGGTATCTAAAACATTTATCGATCTCGTTGGCACCTCACTACCTGGCACAAAGAGTACTTAACAAAAGTTTCAATTAAAGCTATGCATGATTCACACTCTCTACTGCTGGAATAAAAGCAACTTTGATTCCAGTCAACTGGATATACCATATTATTCCAAATATAGTCCCCCCTTTTTGGCCAAAATATTAGTAAGAAAAGTAATTCGCACCCTAAAAATTAGCAAACGAAAATATCACTGCCGGCAGTAATTATAGATAACAATTAATGCCCTCACTTGATTTGGTTGTTTTATGGAGATTATTTGATACAGATGCATCAGTAACTCAATTATTTTTGTTCACCCTTTGGAATCCTTGCCTTAATGTTCGTATTTTCATAATTGCGAGATTTGCAGAAGTTTTCGCTTTGAAAGCATTGATTGGCCAACTTCATTCCTTCCCTAAGTCACAAATATGCAAATATTGATATGTAGTGGCACCACCTATCGTTGTTTTAGAGAAAATGCCACTATGACAAAAGAAATGATCTCCGTTACCCGTCAATCCGTAGGGCCATAGGCAATTTTGTCAGCTAATCAGACTGTCCAGTTTGCACAGCTGTTAATTGTATATAATGCAAACGCATTATAAAAGTTTTACTTAGGTAAATCAAACCGAGGTGTTGAAGGTGTTTCAAATATCTACAGAATATATTCCTTGATGTGATATTCCGAGGCATAAATATAGGAAGTAACAAAAATATGGGTAAAATAAATTATGAAAAGAATATATTAACTGGAAATCAGTGATAATTACTTTTTTATACAGGCACGATTCAAGTGGCGATTGTCAACGGCATCTGAATGATACAAATGGAATTTAAATAACATTCATAAATAAAAATTTTCGAATTCAGTCCAGTAACACTTGATACATATTTAAATTATGCCTGCAACTATAACATGCAAAATGTAATGTCACCGTTTCATTGTAAATTGATAGCTGTAACTAAATTGCTCGTACATATTAAAACTCATTCTTTAGAAAATTACAAGATGATCCAAACAGAACTTATGATGCCTACTTTCCTTACTTAATCATTTATTTAATACTTATATAGGCTTTAATAGCTTTAAAGTCATAACGGATATGTAGCTCTTTGTGCTTCCAAATTTCATAATTAAGCATTACAAAATACTACAAATACATTCAAATGGAATATTATATTGATCACGCATATTTATGTGGCAAAATAACGCATGTATGTATTAGAATATACCAAATCTGAGTCCAACAATAGTTGTCGCTATGGCAAAACTCTCATAATGAGTGATAGAAACTGCAAGATCGCCAGTATTTAAGCAAAATTCAAAGAAATACAATCGATAAGCAAAATTCTAGGATAAAAATTAGAATCTTTATTCTCTTCCTTGAAGAATAGTACAAAACTTGCTCCGATATTACATTTCTAAGTTATTTTAATGTGCAAGAGAAAATTATGCTGCACGATGGATTTCAGATTTCCCAAGTAAATTAAATGGGAAGGATAATTCCTGGAATCGAACCCGGGACTTCAATCTTCACAACAAAAACTATCCTCAGGAGCTCGGCCCATGTAGCAAGAGATTTCCACGAAGTTTCATGAAAATCAGTCTATTGGTTGTAAAGTCAATAGGGGGATGGACAGACAGACACAATGACAAAACTATAAGCCTATTTCCATTCAGGAAAGTAGGCTAAAAAGTGAGGTCTGTAATGGGGTTCAAACTTTTTTCCAAAACTGAGACTTCAGAAATAGGGGGGGACTATATTCAGAGAGGGACTAAATTCGGACTAATACAGTAGATTGAAAATGTCCCAAATTATAATGGCACTATCTTTATTTATTGAACATAGCATCGCCACTTATTTCTTGAGATACTAAGTAGTTTATATACATGCATAACAAGCCCTATATAAGACACATATACAGGTAACTCTCGTTCAACGAACATTCGTTGAATGAATGTTCGCTTTAACAAATGAATTTAATTTTATAGCTTTACTTTTTGCTGAAAATTCTGTTCACTTTAACGAACTAAATAGCATGTATCCAACTCAGATCGAAGAAACTTGGAAGTTTACAAAGGCTCTTGGGGTCACATAGACCGTCTTGTTTACCCATGGTTTCTTCATGTGTCCACTTTATCACGCATTTTTCCTATCGCCTGCATTTCTTGAGAGGCTTAATATGACATCACTGAATGTGCTGTTTATTACTCAAAATATATTTACAAATATCCAAGGAAGTGCACTACAGTCTTTCCCACAGCCATTCTATACTTCAGTGTGACTTGGATTGACTACATTCAGTCGCATTTGTTTTCTCATGGTTCATACATAATTGTTACATCACGAGGATTTGTTTTCAAGCCATTCCCGAGGCCACATTTATCGTACTTGCTCATACTTTTCTCATAACTGTTCAACTTTTTGTTAATTATTTTCTTGAAGATCTTTAAATCACAAGTAATATTTAATTCTTTATTGACAGTGTTGTGAGGTTTTGTTTTTCATTAAAAAGTTGAATATTCTCATATCGTACAATAGATGGTACTGTGCATACTTCTATGCTTCAGTTTTCTGGTTGATCCAATATTGTACTTGCTTTGACAGACATTTTAATAGCTAAGAATTATTTCAAGAATAAAAAAATCTTTTGTCTGGAACACATCTGGAGTTTTAATGGGGAAGACAATGGAAAAATCATGATTGTTCAACGAATTTCCGTTTTCCGAATGCTTTTGCAGGAACGCATGTCGTTTGTTGATCGAGAGTTGCCTGTATTTACAATTATTAAGCCGCTTCCTTACACACAATGCCACACACTTTCAATTTCGCTGTTGCTCACTATTGCAACTGAAAAAATTCACAGCATTAGCTTTCAATGACCATCATGTTACACAATGTTTTTTTTCCACCTACTGTATAATTAGAGCTATGTAAATTTCACATTTTGTGAATAAGTGTGAATAAATGCAAAATCAGCCTGTAAATACGGAATCAGAAAATAAATTCGAAATATGAGCGAAAACTGTCGTTTTCAGGCCTAACGCGGTGTAAAATACGAATAAATGCTTCTACATTAATTAAAGGATGACTTCACTCAGTAAGACATCGTGGCTCGTCCATTGGGGTTAACAGCGCGAACAAAAATGTGATCAGCCATTATCTTAAATAGTGTGAAATGATACAAGTTGCTACAATGTCATAATTTCGATGAGCGCTATGTATTCATTTACATTCTTGCTTCGATGTATTTATTTACATTGTTGCTGTCCCGATTGATGTTCAGCTGCTAAATGGCCATGTCATACAGCCGACGGAGCTCTATTTCGAGAAAATGGCTGCGTGGGGAACAAGCATGTGGCACTTATAAAGCTTTCTCGCCTCAACACGCCACTCGCTTGTTCTCCGCGCAACCGTTTTCTCAAAATATATATTAATTATACGTACTGACTGCCTTACATTTTTACGTCAAGATGTCTAAAGAAAGATCTGTGACTGCCATAGGGAGGGTTGAAGAGTACAAGAATGAAAGTTTATACGAATTTAGTGGAAGATTGTTCTGTAGAAGGTGCAACTGTTCGATAAATAGCCTTAAAAAAGGATACTATTGAGAAGAACATTGGTAGTGTTGGACATAGGAAGAAGATTTCCGCACCAACAAGTACTTCAAGGCAAGTGACTATTGGTGAAGCTATTGACACGGCAAATAAAAAGCAGTCTGAGAAGGAAAAATTAATCTTGGAGTTTTTATTAAAGCGAGTATTCCTTTGGAGAAGCTTGATAACCCTGGTATTTGTGCTTGGATGAAGAAATACATCAAAGGTGCAGGAGATTTGCCCCAAGCTCGGACTCTTTGCCAAGTTAATGTTCCAAAAGTGGGCAACATGGAATTTGCGAGGGTGAAAGAAGCAGTTAAGGGGAAAGATATTGCTATTTTTGGCAACGAGACAATGTACAAACACAGTAACTGCATCTTTAATATTTTGTTTAAAACATTGGAGCAGTTGTTTTTCCTTGCATCTTCCATTGTGCTAGATGCTGCCAACTCTACGAATTGTGCATTCGCTGCTATCGATACTGTACAGAGGTACTATGCTGATTACGGCCAGGTGTGCTCATTCCAGTCTGACTCACCGCCGTACATGAATGTTTGTTTCAACCTTCTCTGCGACGTAATGCCTGGTGTCATTCATGTGCAATGCTGGACACACAAATTGCACAACATCTCTGATAGAACCTTCCCATGCTTAACAAGATGGTCTCTAAAGCGAAGAAGTCTTTTTTTAACACCAGAACTCGCAGGAATCGCTACATGGCATTCTTGGTGGAGAAATACAAGAACGTGGAGACACCTGCTGGATTTTTTACTCATTTTCCTCTGCCAGTCCTTACTCGCTGAAACTCCTGGTTTAAGTCGATTGAGTATGTGAAGGATCATCTTAAATATCTCATTGAATTCTTTCAATCTATACCTGCGAGAGAAAGTAACAAGACAGTGAAATGAATTCAGGCCTTGACAGACACTGATATCCTGAAAATAAGAATTCAGTTGCTCTTCGCCGTTGACATTTGTAAACCATTCTCCAATCTCGTCACGTTTTTGGAAGGTACCAAGTATCCTACTATACATGTGGTTGACAGTAAAACTACACGCATACTTGTTAACTTGAATGAAGATATTCATTTCACTGTAGAAGAGGTCCTTGACAAACTTCCTGTGAATCAACGGACAGCTTGCGTGAATGAACTGAAAGACGCAATAAGCAAGGTGAGGAGCAAGCTTCAAGCACTGAAAGAAGATGATCCTGCTCGAGATATCGTAACTGCTATGGGGGCTCTATATGATCCCTGCCAACTGTCTAGACCACCACTGTCATCAGCTGACATCAAGAGGTATCATTTTATTTTATCATTTCTTATGTATACAATAAATAATCTTAAATGATCAATTTTTACTTATTAATCGCTACTAAACAAAATGTTTATAAAAACTCAGTCCTTAAAGAGGTTACGTTAAATAACATGTTGGAGAGATTCGCGGATATGTGAGACCTTGCTCGCGAATACTGGATAATGGGAGATAAAACCAACTCGCAGGTACATGAATTCACGGATACTCAGATCATAGATAACGGGGGAGTAGTGTACATTGTACCGATTTTTTTCCGAAAGCAGCACAGCCAAAATTTTACATCTTCTTAGTTATTAATAGTGAAGTGGAGACTACGGTGAAGATAAATAAATGAATCACTGTGGACACTACTTATTAATTTACGGCATAGGAGTTGATTCATTTCTTTATCTTCTTAGTTGTTTAACTGATTGTCAAAGCAACTCTTTAAGCCATTAAATAGCACAGTACACTTGGTAGATCAAATTCCAACCTGCATTCAAGACATAATGTGGGTTTGATAATTAATTTTTGAATTTATATTTAAATTTAAATATTTCCCAAAGTGAAGGAACGTAAAGATCATCTTTAACCCTCTTTCATGGAATTCAAATGCCCTTCTCTCTGAGGATTTAATTTTCAAGTAGGTTGGGATAATAAAAGATTTCTGTTTAAAATTTGATAATTTTTTATCTATTCAATGGCTTTCCATGATGTTTTTATGATATGATTTTTTAAAAAATATTATAACTTTGAAAAATAATATTATGATTGTGTAATTGCATACTTTCTATTGATGAAATTGCCAAGAAAAGTTGATGTGGCCTAGAGGTAAGTTGCATAGCTCTTCCTCAAGGTTTTTTCCATTTCTGCAAACTGGACAATACATGTCTACACAATGACCTCTATTTGAGGGTATGGTTGGAAATATTTGTTGAGAGACAGGAGCCCATGTTTTTCAAATCACATTGCTGAAATTAGCAATGTGGGCCAGGAGATTTTGTTTGAATTTCAATTGTGTAAGAAAATGTCTGTTTTCAGCTGGTTAGTTTTTTGCATCAAAGAGAATAAAACTAATGAAGCAATAATACTCTCTATTGGCAGACTCATCTGATGCACTATTTAACAAAAAAGTTTTGTCCATTAAAAAGTCTCCTGAACCGGCAATCATAAGAATAGGTGAAAAATAAACTTGGGGGAGATCCCTTATTCATCCTCTAACAAAGGATGTTGACTTAATGCTACTTCAAGCATTTGGAAGAAAAAAAAGATCCTCGAAAAGGTCGGTGATGAATTACGAAAACGGCCTACCATCCCAACAAAATGGAAGATTGAATGACAACAGCTCATCAAATAAAGTGACTGTTAAAGGAAGTATCACTGAATGAGTATGCAAGAAAAATAGAAGTGATTGACCAAATAAGTACCAATACAATGTAATCAAAATGCAGATATGCTTTACTACACAATCTGCTAGAGGGTGATAGCAAGTAAGCTATGCTATGCGTTGAAGCGAGTTAACATCAATGGGTATAAATGACACTGTCTCCCCATTACGTCTTTTATTCACTTTTAACAAAAGTTATGATGAAACAAGAAAATCGCACAAAATTAATTCCTTTTCTAACATGGGCTCAAATGTTCACTTGTAACATTTTCAGATGTTTCGCAGAACGCTTTATTAGTTGAACAATAAAAATTATCTCTGATAATATTTCAACTTAGGTCTTTAACAATTAAAGTCAAAAACATCCTTTTTGACATTATTTAGTATATCACTAGATAAACCAAAAATTAGCAGACAGGACAAATTTAATATTCTGCTGCAAGTAAAACAAGAAAATTAACTGAGGACAAGAGTCAAAGCATAAGTATTTCCATCCAGTGATGTTTTTAAACTTTAAGATTACAAGTCTTTCATGTTCTCAACTGGACAATTCAAAATAATATTAACATTTAAAACTTTTGTTTAAAAAGAACTCTTTGGCAATTTTGAGGTTATAATTAACAACAGAAAAGCTTATCTCACCAAAAGCCATTATAAGCCACCACAGCCAACTATTCTCTCGAGATGCCAGGTCAGTAGAATGCTTTACTATAAGGGTCCACTTTGCCAAAGACAGGCCGAAACCTGAGAGAGCACCATAACGAGCAGCAATAGTGTGGCAGAAACACATAAGCATCAGGAATCCAATCCAGTTGAATAGAAACGCCACTGTAAAGATGATATATTGATGAGCTGATAAATTATACCATTAGTCTTTTCATACAACTGCTGAATAAACCATACAGACTTGAAACAATGAAACAGTGATCACAAATAGAATCATAAAATGGTAAATTGCTACTAAGAATGCCTATTTTGTTACTGAAATATACACATAGGTAAGCCACCTCTTATCTGATTATAGTAGTTACCTACATTATTCGTCAAATTCCAGCTATAATGTCAGCCTGTAATTGTGTATTAAATGTTAATTAGGTACTCATTGCTGAATGGCAAAAAAAATTTCCAGTCCACAGTTAAAAATTTGACAGTAAATTTTTTATTTCCATTTTACTTTCTTACAATTTAATAGTAAACATTCAAATAACTAGAAAATGTTGTTTGAATAACTTTGTGCGGCAATATACCATATTGTCCTGGATATAAAGCAACCTCGAATATAACGCGATCCTAAGATTTTTGGAAAGTTTAAAATAAAAACTAAATTTTGAATATAATGTGACCCCAAACAACCTTCAGCCAATCTAACACAAGTTCCTCATTCATCCATCCTTTCCGAACACGAAAGATTACACCTGAAAGTAACTTTACCTTCGGCATCCTTTTATGATTTAAAATTATGTAGGGAGTCGGTTTTTGCCCATCAGCTGTGACTGCAAGCATAACAGTTATCCTTGATTTCTTATTTCTGGTGGATTTTAACAACACCGACTTAGCCACGAGTTTTAAAATTCATGTGATAACATCGTCGGCTTCCTCTGTTAACCTGGGATTTGGAAGAACCTTTTTTCTCAACATGATCAACAACCTTTTTGCCACCCAATGTTAAAATAATGGATGGTTAAAAACTCGCTAAGGTTGTTACAAAGAATATGCTGACGCACTTATAGCTTCAATGTAATGACTATCGAGGGATTCAGCCGCCAACTGAACTCGATCTATTCTCCTCTCGGATGCTTTTCAAGTACAATGTAACATATGCCTAATGTGTCTACAATGTAACAAGTATCTTGTATCTCGTAAACAGACATGCAGAATGTAAGGTGAATTTTCGAAACATGATTTTACTCTCTTTTAAAATCACTAGTAATCAAATATAACACAGGGGCTACTTTTTAAATTTAACTGTTTGGGAAAAACATCACGTTATATTCAGGACAATACGGTAATCACGTTAAATAAGGATAGACAAAAACAAAAGAAAAACGGATTTGACAGGGCAAGTAACTGAGAGCGACTTGTGTTTAGAAAATGTGTAACATTTCATTTCCTGTGCGTTAAGTATGACAGGTTCACAAGAATACTTGCTTCAGATGTACAGCAGATTTAATGGATCAAAAAGTTAAATTTTACTAAAACTTTCATAAAAATCTGACAACCGAGTTAAGAAGCACAATTTTGCATCTGGAGACATTGGAGGGATTTTCAATGCTTACAGATGGCACAAAATCCACCTACTGGCAATGAAGAATTTGATATTCAGCTCACTGCATATTACTACACCCATCTCAAGGTCTATGAGATTAGTATGGAAAAGATATATGAGACAAAGAAAGTTTTTAATAGTTTAATAAATTATATAGAAAAGATTTTCAAGACAAATTTGGGAAAAGGGAATCTTATATGCAATAAAACACGATATTTATAATTTAATGAATCAAACGTAAAAAATCTTTAGAGTGCATAGCAAACATTCATTCTGTTGCTACTTTCCATTTTGAGCAAGTCAAAAAATATCATTCGTTAATTTATCCTAAATGTTCCCCTTCAGATAAAATTTTTTAAATTATTTTTATAAACACTCAAAGTTTACACTTGACAGAGCAAAATATAATATATAAAGTTATAGAAGCAGTGTATGAAAGAACAATAACAATTAAGATGCTTACCCAAAAGGAAAATGTGGCTTCTCCATGTTAATAGGATTTAAATCATGAATTCACAGGAACTGGAACATTTTGAAGCTTTTACAGACTATAAGATACTGTTAAAATGAAAGCATACCTAGGAAAGCTGTGAAAAACATGAAATCGGTTCCAAGAAGACCTCCCTCACTGTCACAATCTGCTGTGTCTGTGTCAATAGCCAAGAAGGCCAGAGGCTGACTGGGAGGTCGTGGTGGAGCATCCTGTTAGAAAAAACTTGTAAATGACCATACATCCATTACCGAAGAAAAAAATTAAAAACGAGATAGCTAAAACACAAAAATTGCAATAAATATGAAAATAGTTTTTTATAACGTTGTTCCTAGAAATAGCATTAAAAATGTGAAAACACTACCAGGGGCAGATATCGATTCTGACCACAACCTTTTGGTGGCAAATATACAATGTAGACTGAAGAGCGTTAAGAGACACATAAGAGTTAACAAGAAATGGAACTTAGAGGAACTCCTTAAAAACAAGGAGGCTATCATGACTGAGCTGGAGGAAAGGTTGGGGGAGAGAGCTGAAGAAAATAGGAAGAATGTAGATGAGGAATGGAGATACATCCATAGCAACATTAAAGATGTAATGGAAAAGAAGGTAGGAAAGATAACGGGTGAAAGAAACAAAAAACCCTGGATCACAGCAGCCATGCTGCAAAAAATGGAAGAGCGGAGAAAGTGGAAGAACATAAACACTGAAGAAGGCCAAAGAAAGTACAAGGAGTTAAATAATGCTTTAAGAAGGGAAACAGATAAAGCCAGAGAACAGTGGATAAATGAGAAATGCGAGGAGATTGTCGAATGTGAAAGAATTTGTAGAACAGACCTCATGTATAACAAAGCAAGGGAACTATTCAAGAAAAAAGCAAGAAAGATATGACATAAAGGAATCATGAACAAAAGTGGTAAAATAGTATCGGAGCCAGACAATGTAAAGAATGTCTGGAAAGAATACATTGAAGTTCTGTATGACAAAGAAGGAAAGCCAAGAAATATTGAATTAAATGAAAAAGAGGATGTGGAAAAAGATCAGCTAGGACCAAGTATTCTCGAGTCTGAAGTTAAAAGAGCAATTGATGACATGAAAAGAAGAAAGGCTGTTGGGAGTGATGATATACCCGTGGACGTTCTTAAGGTTTTGGGATCTAAAGCAGTTAAGCAACTCACAAAATTTTTTAACCAAGTATATGATACTGGCATATGGCCTGAAGATTTTTTAAATGTTGTGATGGTACCACTGGAGAAAAAGAACAATGCAAAATGTTGTAAGGATTACAGAACTATTAGTTTAATTTCTCATACAGCTAAAGTTCTAACCAGAATAATAACCAAAAGAATTGAATGTAAAATAGAAAAGGAGCTGCAAGATAATCAGTTTGGTTTTAGAAGAGGAAGGGGGACTAGAGATGCTATAGGATGTATGAGGATGATGATAGAAAGATCGCTAGAAGTCAATAAAGGTATGTATTTTTGTTTTGTAGATTGGGAGAAAGCTTTTGACCGAGTGAAATGGGATAAAATACTGGGTATTTTAAACTAAATAGGAATAGATTGGAAAGATAAAAGACTGCTTAAAAACCTTTACTTTGATCAAAAGATTAGAGTCAGGGTTGAAGGAAAAGAAACAGAGAGTACTTCAATAGAGAGGGGAGTGAGGCAGGGTTGTCCTATTTCACCAGCGATATTTAATATTTATGCAGAAACAATAACAGAAGAAGCGTTGATGGAAGAGAAAGGATTTAAGATAGGAGGTGAAAGTATTACCACCATTAAATACGCAGGGCTTAATAGCAGAAGGCGAGAAAGAGCTTCAGAGGATGACAGACAGACTAGTGGAGGTTGGCCAACAATATGGAATGAAGATCAATGCAGAAAAAACGAAAGTCATGGTGGTTTCAAAGGATCATAAAGAATTAAATATAATGGTAAATGGCCAAAAATTGGAACAAGTATGTAGTTTCAAATATCTTGGCAGTATTTTAGCGCAGGATGGAAGTAGTACACAGGACATCAGAAGTAGGATTGCAATGGCAAAAGCAGCATTTAACGAGAAGAAGGAGCTTTTCACAAGCAAGAAAATAAATTTAGAAACAAGAAAGAAATTAGCAAAATGCTACATATGGAGCATAGCTCTTTATGGTGCAGAGACGTGGACGGTAAGGAGGAAGGAGGAAAAATATTTAGAAAGTTTTGAGATGTGGGTATGGAGAAGAATGATGAAAGTGAAATGGACAGAGAGGAAGAGAAATGAAGAAGTATTAGAAATGGTGGGAGAAGAAAGGATGCTAATAAAAACAATCAGGAAAAGAAAAGCAAATTGGATAGGGCACATATTGAGAAGACAGTGTTTACAAAGGACGATCTTAGAAGGAAAAATTAGTGGAAAAAGAGGAAGAGGGAGAAAAAGAATAGGAATATTAGATAATATAAAGCAGGGATATACTACTTATAGAGGTATAAAAGAGGCTTCTAGGGAGAGAGAGAAATGGAGGCAGCAATTCAGTTAAAACCTGTCTTCGGACAGAAGCATGATGATGATGATGATGTTCCTAGGCTTAATTACCACATCAGGCTTTTTATTCATCAATTTGTTTGCATTATATATATATATATACACACACACACATATATATATATATGGCTTCCATTATTGTATATGCTAACTTACAGCACCAGTTGATCAGATTTTTTTATTATTTTGTTGGATAAATTGGAGAATGATGGACACAAAAATACCATTAAATTGTTATTGAAGCCAATTTTATAAAAATTTAAACAAGTAACAAAAGAGATTACATAGAAACAATTGATTTTCATGTGTTTCTCTTGAAAACCTAAACACTAAAAATGGAAAATGAGTTTTTAGTTACAGAATTATTTGCTTTACTTGAGGGATCATCCAACAGAGAATGTCTTTGTTTCCAAACCATGACAGGCATTGTTGGATCTGTGATGAGGCCCAAGTAGGCAATGGTCTAGGAGCAGCAGAATTTCAAGGCAGCAATAAAAATTGATTTCAGGGCAGGAATGAAGAAAACTTATTATTATGAAGACGTTTGGTAAATTAGACTATTATGATCTGCAGAAAGATGGACAGATAGAAAAACCAAATGCATGAGCAATTTTTTCAAGGAAAAAAGCACCAAAAAGGTGGCAAAAAATACAGTAAATATCCGCGTATAATGCGCACCCTCGTATAACGCGCAGGGGGGTTTTTAGCCTCGTATTCTATGATTTTTCTATATACCCGCGTATAGTGCGCACAGATTTTTTTAGCGTTACCATTCCAGAATAAAGTAGATGGTGTAACGTGTTCTAAGGCAATGATCCAATTATTGGTATTATGTATTGGTAACATAAAGAAAGTGCGAAATGAAATTTTCGAATAACGTTCCAAAAGAACGTCAGCTAACTCAATCATTACATACTCTATGTTTACTTACAAGGTGATATTAGGATATACACAATAAATCGAATTATATTAATTTCATAGCATGGCATACGACATTCTTTGAGCTATTAAAATGAAGGAATGACGATAATCCTGTTTTTTACGTACGTTTTTGTCACGCCTGAGGTGGACGGGTTCCCCCAACCTTCAGTTTTACCCTTAATAGAACACTCTGGAGCACGTAAACACGATAGCAAATAACCATAATTAACTACAGACTCTAAAAATCAAGAATAAACCACGTATGAATGCTGAGAGAAAGGTAGGGAACGATAACTTTATTTAGTTCTACAGGAAGCCTCAACTGCCAGTGCACTCAAAAGCATCAGCTGCCATTGTTTCTAATTGTAAGTAGTACCAGTACCTCACCACCAGGCCGGGCGCCGATGTAGGGTGACGTCATGCATAATATGACGATTCCCATAACAACATCAAAGAAGAATGGTCCAGTGACGAAGAATTTCTTGGCTTTTAAAATGAATAAATACTGAATTCATTCTTTTCGTACCTAATTGATGTATGTTTATAAAATTAGTTAATAAATATTTACCATTATCTATCTTACTTTTCGTAAAAATCACCAATAAAAATATGAGGATGCCCGGGCAGTAATTACTGTGCTGAAATTGCGGAAATATGGGGTCAAATGAAAATAGGAAGATTATGTACCCTCGTATAACACGCATCCTAATTTTTAACTAAAATATTTCAAAAAAAGTGCGCATTATACGCAGGTATTTACGGTAATTTGGTGCAGGGGAAGGAACAAAAATAAAATTTTGGAGCCCTATGGTTAATTACAATAAAAAATGACAAAGGAGAAACCTCCTTATAACCTTAAAAATTAAAAAAGAAGTACACAAATGCACACCGGTTTAGGGAAAATTACTCCACACCAGGGACTAAACACTCACACAACACATATTCCGGATTTAGGGGAAATACTCCATGCCAGGGACCCTTGTTTACATGCGCACAAGCAAATAAACCAATCATAAGTAGGCAATTTTCGATTCCGATATATGTATATAGGCATTCTTTTTGAAAAAGTACATTTTGTGGTTTATTGCTTGCGTGATTCGTGCACGTGTGAAAAAGGGCTCCTGGTATAGAGCATTTTCCCAAAACCCGGAGTGTGTGAGATTGAGTGATTGTTCAGTCCCTGGCGTGGAGTAATTTCCCCTAAACCACTGTGTATTTGTGTACTTCTTTTTTAATTTTTATGGTTATAAGGAGGTTTCTCCTTTGTCATTTTTTATTGTAGGGGAAGGATATTTCCAAATCTGCCACTGATGACAGGGAACAGGTCAAAGAGGATTTTATTGCCATATTTCCTCATGTTGACAAAGGCCAACTTACAGTTTTCAATGAACATTTTTACTTTGATTTGAAATAATTACAGGAAATGGTAACTTCATTTGCAGATGCAATATGAAAAAGTGCATTTTATTTATTGAGGTTTATTTATAGTTGTAAACTTAATATTCTTTATAAGCTTTTAACTTTCTATGTATAACTATTTGCTCAGAATCTTAATCTGAAATATTTGAAGGCATCCCTGCCAAACACATATTTATTTAATTTCTTCCACAGCATTATAGATGGCATTAAAGGTCACAAATAGTGAAAAATTTAACTCTCTATGTATAACTATTTGCTCAGAATCTTAATTTGAAAAATTTTAAAGCATCCCCTGCTGCCCACTAATTTCTGCAAAACATTTCTTTGCCAGCATAATAGATGGCATTGTATATCACATACAGTGTGAATTTCAGTCTTATATCTCTTACTGTTTTAATTTAACTGATGGACAGAAAACATAAGCAGGCTCATAAAATACAAGCAGAATATCCCGTTCTTCACCCGGAGTAATTATTCTAATTAATATCTTGTAAAGTCCCATTGGCAGGTACCTATAGTGTCATGGTTTTGAATTAATAGTTTCTATTCCTTGAACTCAATTATCTTGAATGACATACTTAAAACCTTTTACAATAATTCTTTATAGACTATGTTGAGGGTCATTCCATTTTGCAAAAGAATATGCAAATTATTTCCACTACTCACTCTTGAAATGTAAAAATGACCATGAGAAAATTATTGTTCATGCAAGTCCATCAATTTCAACAGTGAATGCGGGACTGTCAAATATTGGGAATTACTGAAAATTTTATGAAGTTGTATTGTATGGCTATTGTTATAGGCAAATATAAAGTTTTTTCATTAAATTTTTAACAGATATTTATAAAAAAGCTATTTAAAACGGACGAGTTAATGCCGAACCGACTGGTATCCGAAGTTTGCTGAGTGTTGAGTGACGTGAGCAAATGCCACAAGCATGTTAGCCGATGCTAGCCATGCTAGAAGCCATTGTGCCGATATAGAAGTAGAAGCTTGAAAGACATAATTCTGTTCTTTTCCTCTATACTCCATCTTAGAAGAAATATTGGTAGATGTACTGCACCTTCCTGCATTTATTTCGCTTTGTGTTTTGCAAAATGGCGTATGAAGGCAGATAACTTGTGAAAAGAAAAACTGTAGAAGTGTTTGTAATAACTGCATATCTCTTTTGTATATGTCACGAATTTCATCGTAGCTTTTATGGCTTTTTTCTCCCTTTGAGGTCAATGAGGAAAGACTAGGTTAGTAATGCTGTTGGATTTGTTAAACTGAAGCGAGAAGGAAAAATACGTATTGTTAAAAGCAAGATTTGCCCTGAACACAATAAGATAAAGAGGTTATGAAGTGAGTGTAGTTGTAGATGAAGAAGAAGATTTAGTCACATCTGTGGAGTGCCATGACTGCTCATATTTAGCAAAACAGGGTCCTTCAAAATACCATGCTGTCGTGGATATTATGTGAACAAATTTATTAAAATATTTAAATTACAAAACTAACTTAATATGTAACATTTGTAAAAGTATTTGCTTAAAAATTTGGTACTTAAATATATGCACTCCAACAGTAATTATTTGCTTAATAAACCCATAGCCCAACGATTTCCGTAAGTTTGATCTTATGTATTTAGAATAGGTACATTACATTATGGAGATTTTGTTAAAATATATATGCTAATCTTTGAAACATAAAAATATAATTTACTCTTTCAGCGTTCTCCAGAAATATATGCATCATGTCAATGTAATGCCGACATAAGTCATAAACTAAAATACGAATAAATAAAATTACATACATACATGTAACTAGTACTTAGATTAAAATGATCTTTGCCGACAAATGCAGTTGTATGTTACAATATATTAGATGCGTGTCTTCTCTTTCAACCACAATATTCTCCGCTTCATATTTCTTCCCAAGGAGCTCGGTAGCATGAAGAACAATTTTCTCAGGTTTTAATCATTGTATTTAAGCACTGAGGTACCAGAGGATACTTATAACCCTTCTTAAGTTCCATATTTTCCATTTTAGCTATGATATCAGGAAAATCAACAGGATGAAGTATCAAAACCGCATGCTTTCAGTACGGCTATAAGGCATGCGATGTCGTCACGTACCCCTTACTACTCTCTCTCTAACAAGGATGCCATTTTCGCAGGATATTTAAAAGAGTTATTTTGAATATTTTTTTGCATAATGAAGACGATTTAACAAAAAAATGTTCACAGGGAGTAATTAAGTCAATTACAAAGAATTAAAAATTAAAACATAATTAAATATTTTTAGTCCCCCATTCCCCATCGTGTGAACTTCTTCTATATGTAGGATATCAGTCTTCTCCAGTTTTCATTTCTATATTAAACGCCTTAGGATATTTTGTTGAACACTTAAGTACAGTACATAGAACTCCCCGATGTCAATAAGAAAAATCCCACTTTTTAAAATTATCCCATAATGCTTAGCATTAATTTTCAAACCAGGTTAAAGGCAGAAAATGTGCAAATGCCACATCAAGAAATTCACAACTGTGTGATTTTAATATTTTACAAATTAAACCATTTTTCTCAATACTTAAAATGATTATCTTATTATATATGTAATGAGCTACATTTGTTCCTCATGCTAGACTGTGGCACCACTTTGAAAAAGGCTTTATAGAAGAATGGGAGAATAAAAACTATTTACGACTTACTGTAACGCTATTTTAACAAACTTTTCAAGTAGGAAGAAAATTGAAATTTGGTAGGAATTCTTGCTTCTTATACAAGGGTGGATCCGAAAGTAATGCCTCCGATTTTTTTGTTTGCCGATGCATAGTCATATACAAAATTCAATGGTGTCAGGTGAACACTTAAACCTTCCTGCCAATATCCTGCAAACTGGAAAACTGTATGGCAGATGGCAGGACTGTAGTAGTCTTTCAAATGGAGGACAACATTGATGTGCATTATAAGCAACGGTGTGTTATCGAGTTCTTGAATGGTGAGAACATTGCACCCAATGAGATTTACCAGCGTTTAAAGAACTTTTACAGGAACATGTCAGTTGATGTGAGCACTGTTAGGCCTTGGATTAGGCGACTCAGTGATGGCGGTAGTGATCTGAAAGACAAGCCAAGGTCAGGCCATCCTTGCACTGCAGTGACAGCGGAAAATGAGGCAAGAATGGATCAACTGATTCGAGAAGACCAACGCATTATGACCCGGGAAATGTGTACCACTGTGGGAATAGGCCTCAACGCACTGAACACAATTCTGGACCAACTGTGTTACAAAAAATTGTGTGCCAGGTGGGTTCCACGAATGCTAACGCTAAATCACAAGCACAAGAGTGCATGCCTGCTCCGACCTTCTGGTGCGATATGAGAGCTTGGGTGACGATTTTCTTGACAGTATCATCACCAGAGATGAGACTTGGGTTCACCATTATGAGCCGAAGTCAAAGCAGCAGTCTATGGAGTGGCGGCACAAAGATTCGCAGAGAAAGAAAAAGTTCAAGGCTCAACCCTCAGCTGGAAAAATCACGTGTACAGTTTTTTGGGACAGGAAGGGAGTTATCCTAGTAGATACCCTGGAACAAGGACACACAATAAAATCTGCTCACTACGTGGAGACACTGAAGAAACTTAAGGCAAGAATTGCAAGAGTAAGGAAAGAAAAGAAAGGAAATGTTTGCCTTCAACATGACGATGCCAGGCCCCACACCAGCATCCTGACAAGAGAGCAAATCACCAAATTCGGGTGGACTGTCCTCCCACATTCACCGTACAGTCCTGACGTTGCTCCATCTGATTTCCATCTGTTTGGCCTGATTAAGGATGCCCTACAAGGGGAACACTTCACCAATAGTGAATGTTACTGAGACTGTTAGCAAATTTTACAAGAGAGGCTCTTATTCAGCGGTGGAGAAAATGTATTCAAAATGGTGGTGAATATGTGGAAAAATAAATGTAAGTACTTAAAGACCTGAAATAACCGACATGTCATTTTCATTTGCATATCTACAATGGTATTCCATAAAAAAAAACAAGAGGCATTACTTTCGGAGCAACCATCGTAGTAAAAGCCATTTATGAAAAAAATCTTCAAAAAGACTCGGGTTTGACTCCAGCAGATAATTTCTATTTACCATAAAATAACATGTAAAAATCGATTTTTTGACTTACAGGCTTTTACTCTTTTGCAAATTTAAATTACAAATAACTGACTTATGATCTTTGGACCTAAACCATTTAAAGAAAAATAAATAACGTTTCTTATTTTTACTGTCACATTTTTCCTATGATACAAAACCGCTCAAGTTCTACGTTTAAATCATATTTATTAGAAATATATTAGCTTTTTAATGATATTTTGCCTTGCCGACCAAGTCATTGTTAAACCTCAAGATTGCATTGTTGTCGCAACCCTTATACTATATGCATAAGGAATGTATGCTTTGAATGTTTTAATATATGAGAGAGGAGAGAGAGAAAGGAGAAAGACAGGGGGAGAGAGGGAGTGAGAGAAAGGGAGGGAGACAGAGAAAAAGGGAGAGATAATGTTCTTTATTAGGGTAAGATTGTGAATAGGAAGTATACTTTTCCAGAGAAGGAGAGAGAGATAGTAAGGAAGAGAGAGATAGTAAGGAAGAGAGTGATGGTAAGGAAGAGAGAGGGAGGGAGAAAGAGAGGGATGGAGAAAGGGAGGGAGGGAGAAAGAGAGGGATGGAGAAAGGGAGGGAGGGAGAAAGAGATGGAGGGAGAAAGAGAGGGATGGAGAAAGGGAGGGAGGGAGAAAGAGAGGGATGGAGAAAGGGAGGGAGGGAGAAAGAGATGGAGGGAGAAAGAGAGGGAGGGAGAAAAAGAGGGAAGGAGAAAGAGGGAAGGAGAAAGAGAGGGAAGGAGAAAGAGAGGGAAGCAGAAAGAGAGGGAAGGAGAAAGAGAGAGGAAGAAAGAGGGAGGGAGAAAGAGGGAGGGAGAAAGAGGGATGAAGAGAGGAGAAAGAGGGGGCAAGGAAGGGAGAGATAGATTATGGTCTTTATTAGGGCGAGATTGAGACTAGAAACTCTATTTTTCAAGGGGAGAGAGGGGGAGAGGGAGGGGGAGAGGCAGGGGGAGAGGCAGGGGGAGAGGGAGGGGGAGAGGGAGGGGGAGAGGAAGGGGGGGAGGGAGGGGGAGATAGGGGGAGAGGGAGGGGGAGATGAAGGGGGGAGGGAGGGAGGAAGAGAAAAAAGGATGAAGAATAGGAAGTGCCTTAAATTTAATACTTAATCCATGCATACCTGTCATATCTGATGCGCAATGACGCTAGTTCATACATAAAGAATAAACCACCTTTATGAACTTTATGAATAATTGGTTCTGGAAAACTGATGTGAAATGCAAATTTGCAAAGTGCAAGTCCTTTTTTCCATAAGAAGCAATGTCATTTTGGGAGTACGGTTCCCAGTCAACCTATAATATCACTTTTTATCATAAATAATGCAGTTTAATAGAAAATAAAATAAAACATAACAGCAAATTAAAACCTAGCATTATAAAGTGAAAAACTAATAAAAAATTAATTGATATTTAAAAGATATTTCTTAAAAATTTCAAAAATGTTGATGAAACCATTCGTGATTTATCGTAAGTTAAATTAAGTAATGACCATGATGTGCGCCATTCGTGAAATAATAGGGTCAAGACTGGGGATAAGGGGCATTTAAATTCGGCTCTTAGAATTCACGCAGGTCGGTTTCGGCCGGGTTAGTAGGGAGAGGGTTATGGATCAGAAATGACAAAAATGAATGTTTTCCCAATGAGAAGTACAACTAGACACGATTAAGTTGAATGATGGAATTGTGATAGATTCGGGGAACTCCAAAGGTATAAGCCATGGGCATAGACTGGCAGGATGATTTTCAATATCGGAGACATCAGGCAGACCAGATTCTCCTATTAATTTCATTATTGCACTGTCATTCATAATAAGGAAACATGAGCTTATGTTTTAGATCTAGTTTTTTACCTTTTTAATTTCAGGGGGTATAATTTTTGAATTTGAAGGACTATTCAAAATTTGATGACATACTTAGCAAATAGTAACTGCAGATTGCTCATCTCTTGAGAAGTGCTACAGCTAGTAATTCGATATAGAGTTGTAGAATGAGTTAGTTGTATATCCAGTTCCTCTTGCTCATGCTCTTAATACCAATATTGGCCTGAATTACATGCAAAAAATCTGCCAAAATTGCTAGCATCGCTCATAGCGACTCCTTGTTTTTTGCCTCGAACTATAAAATATAGTCGATAGATGATGCATGTTTTACATTCAGTGATCTGTAGAGATGCAAGCTTCTTTTTTCTGACGAATATCAAACTACCTATTCCTATACCTCGAAAATTGTGTCCTGTAAAGAGTTTGTATGGGACATTGCATAAATATTGAAAATATGGGAAATCTGGGCCAATACAGGATAGTTATCCCCTCAAACGCAGAGGACATTTAATAAAATCCCATTTCTGAGGTCGAAGGAGTTTTTAAAAAATTGTGATTTCAGTTCCTGAAAATTGAAAAATTTACAACTTTTTTCGTTTTTATTGGATTTGTCTGAAATATTTTAAGGATTTTAGTAGAACATGACATTTATAAACAGTACATTTTACACCTTCCTATGTCAAGCACACTCTTTTCAGGAGAGAAGAGAAATCACCCTGATCGCCAGCCAGTCAAGCTTGCACCTGTGCCTTCATATATGTTTCAGTATTGTGAAAACTATTAACATTATTGATACGCAATCTTTTTCAAGGAAACACTTCAGCTTTTATAAACATTTCATTCACTGGATGCACCTCTCTAAACCAAATAGGGGAAAAGTTTCTCGCAGGTTCTCGTGTATTGTTAAAAGACATTTCATATATCTTATAAAGTGAAGAAGGTAGAGCCAACTATAGGCGTATAAACAATGAGTTGAGAAGGGTAACAGATAAAGCTAGAGAAAATTGGAAGAAAATGTGATGAAATAGAACAAATGGAGAAGTTAGGACGGTATGATATGATGTACACTAGAGCACTGGAATTAGAAGATAAGAAGTCTAATGGAATTTGTGGTAAAGGAATTAAGAATATGGATGGGAAGATAATCTCAGAAACAAAGGATGTAGCACAGGTATGGGAAGAATACATTAAGGAATTATACAGCAAACAGGCAGGAGCGGCAAAAATAGAACTGGAAAATGAGGAAAACATTGAAGAAGACAACTTAGGACCAAGTATTATGGAGAGTGAAGTAGAAAAGGCGATAGTGGAACTAAAGAAGGGGAAAGCCATGGGCAGCGATGGAATACCGGCTGAGATACTTAAGTCATAGGATCAGAAGGACTAAAAGCGATCACGAAATTAATTAATAAGATTTACGACACGGGAGAGTGGCCTCAGGATTTCCTAGAAGTAACAATGATCCCTCTAAAGAAGAAGCCAAAGGCAATGCAGTGTAAAGATTACAGAACTATAAGCCTTCTGTCACACACATCGAAGATCATCACGAGGATTCTTAATAAAAGGCTGGAGAAAAAGTCAGAAGAAATAATAGGGGAAGATCAATTCGGTTTCAGAAAAGGACGAGGAACTAGAGATGCTATAGGAGTAGTTAGAATCATATCAGAAAGGGCACTAGAATACAGTCAAGATATCTGCGCATGTTTCGTAGACTGGCAGAAGGCCTTTGATAGAGTAAATTGGGTAAAGTTGATGAAGATATTAAAGGATATAGGTGTAGACTGGAAAGACAGGAGACTGAGTAGGAATCTATATGAGAATCAAGCTGTAAAGGTCAGGTTTGAGAATGTGGACACCTGCGGAATAAATATCGGTAGAGGAGTAAGACAAGACTGCTGCCTATCGCCAACCCTATTCAATATATATGGAGAAAGTCTAATGCAAGAAGCTTTAGAAGGCACAGGGGATTTCAAAATTGGAGGAAGGATTATAAGAACAGTGAAATAAACAGATGATCAAGTACTTCTAGCAAGAAAGGAAGAGGAGCTACAAAAAATGATAAATAGACTAGTGATAACAGGTAGAAAATACGGTATGGAAATAAATACAGAAAAATCCAAGGTAATTCGAATATCGGGTAAAGAAGAGAATCTGAACATAACTATTGGGGGAAAGCCATTAGAACAAGTTTCAGACTTGGAAGTATCATAACACGTGAGGCAAAATATACGGATGAGATCAAAACTAGAATAGGAAAAGCAAAAGCGGCTTTCAGGAGAAAGAAACAACTACTTACAGGAAATATAAGGGAAGATATCCGCAAGAAGTTGATAAAATGCTACGTATGGAGTATAGCATTGTATGGGGCAGAAACATGGACGCTAAGGAAAAATGACATCAAATACTTGGAAAGCTTTGAAATGTGGACTTGGAGGAGAATGCTGAAGATAAAATGGACAGATAGGATGAAAAACGATGAAGTGCTACGAAGAATAGGAGAGAAGCGAATGATTATACAGACTATCAGAAAGAGGAAGGCTAACTGGGTTGGACATTACCTAAGGAGAGAGAGTATGATTAAAGACGTGTTAGAAGGAAAACTAGATGGGAAAAGGGAAAGAGGTAGGAAAAGGTTTCAGCTGATAGACGATTTGAAAGGGAAAGAGAGTTATCAAGATATAAAGAGGACAGCGGAAAATAGGAGTATATGGAGAACCAGGTTTAACCAAGAATAATCACGGACCTGTCTACGGACAGACTACCTATGATGATGATGATAAAGTTCTGAGTTATACAGTAGTCATTCTTCACCATTACAGAAGTTACATGTTAAAAATTGTCCTATTTCATTCAGTAGAAGCAGAGTTATAACGTTGTATGTATCAGAATGTATGCATAATAAAAAAATTAGAATAGTTTTTAAACTTTTAATGCATTTACTTGACCCATGAAATTTACTACAAGAAAATATCATAACTGCAATGAATCATCTATACTGATATTTTTACTAGCATTTACTTTTCTTGCAATCAGTTTGATCACACTCGGGGGAGGCCTCACTTTGCCTCCTCACTCATCACTTCCAACTGGGAAAATTTCTTTTTGTTCTTGGTAACTTTCTGTGCTCTCCCAAACAAAGTTTTCTATACTATCTTCTTCTTGCTCATTGTCAATGTATGTGAGTACATAGACTTCTGTACGATCCTCAATACAATTATCGCTGTCTGAGGTAATACAATCATCTGAGTCACTTTTCATCAACGCTTCCGTCTCCATTTCCTTACTTGGTTCGCTTGACCTTTTCCATGACTATTTAATTCCTAAAAATTAACAATACAAAACACAAATAAAATTGCCTCTGCACAATGTGAAGGTCCTTCAGACTAACTTCTTTAGAGTGACATGTGAATATTTCCCCTGCGACCCGAGTGTAAGGACCTGTGCACTCACTCCAAAATCATTTTTGCTCAAGAAATAGCAACAGACATAATCGAAGTGGCTTATTTGTAAACAGACCTAGGGCACGTGCAGACGTTTCTCCCTTTCTCTCTCTCATATTATATTGTTCTCAAAAAATGCTAAATCAAGCACATGGCCCTAAGAGCCAAACAATAGTTCGGCTCTCCTCATCTTATAGCTCTCAGTCGCTGATGCATAAGAAAAATCTAAGAGAAAGAGAAATCTGTGGGCAGATAAGCAGAGTCAAAATCTCCTTTCAGTTTGCAGTAGCATTCATGTCGAAATATGGTTCGTGTCAGCATTGGATAGGAGTTTTTTTAGAAGACGTAATTCCACAAATCCCATAGATACATGAAAATTCAATCACAAAATTTAATGCATATTAACACCTTGCGTACGGGGCATTTAAATGCCTCCATATTGCCTGTTCCGGGCGAATTAAAGGTATTCAATTTAAAATGTGGTTGAATTATATAAATTTTCATTACTTAGTTATTTATTAAAATTTCAAGTTGAAATTTTTAATAAATACTCACCAATGATGTTAATATTTTTTTGCTGGTGTGATAATGCAGGAAGCATTTTCCCTTGTGCAACGGGAAACTGCAGAATGAGCAAACATACCGCGTCTCTTTCCTCTTGTTGTTTGCTGCACACACTTTGCAAGCCCTGGAAGGATATTTTTTCTTCCCCTTCCCTACAATCGGCTCTAGATGATGTTTGCTCAAACTATCCGAAAGTCTCTCTGGTTGTCCTTTTTTTGCAGCGTGCTTTGTAGGCTTTTCAGTCTCTTCAACCTCGTCATTCGAAGACTCACCCAATTCTTCCCTACTATTCGCCCAATGTTTCGCAATGTCAAGTAAAAAAGTTTTGAATCTAATTTTACTGGAGTTATTCAAAGTTTTATACACTCTAAATGAATTGAAAAGAGCACAATTTATTAGCCATAACACAACCTTTTTGGACCATTTAATTGTTTTCCTCAAGATTGTATAATAGGACAAATACATGTCTGCCCTATCTACTCCTTTCATACACTGATTGTATCTTACAATGCACGTAGGCTTCTTCACTGGCAGTCCTGTGATTCTGTTCTTCTTTTTGGTATTACTCATACTAGCATTGTGAATCGTACTGATCATCCTAACCTCCCTTTTGTCCTTCAAAACGAGAAGTAAAACTTGACCTTTATGATAATATGTGAATTCTCCCTTTTTCAATTTTTTTGCCTTATCCTTCAATGAGACAGGAAGGCCCCTATTTGATCTAATTGTCCCACAAACTCTTGTTTTCTGTTTAATTAGAAGTTCTGCTATTTTAACGCTATTGTAATAGTTATCCTGATATATGTAATGCCACAGATTTGATACTGGTTTCAAAAGTGATAAAAAAGTGTCCTCTAATTTTTTCCCTTCTGCCGCGTATATTTCCAAATTTGCAATATAGCCTGAATCACTTTCACATACCATGCGAACAAGTAAGCCGTATTTCACTATTTTTGCGGGGTTATACGTCCTAAATTTGAGCCGTCCCCTCCAAGGTATCACCGCTTCATCAAGGGATAACTCCTGTTTTGGTTTATATACGTTCTGAAAATTTTCAACGAAGTAATCAATCACGGGCCGCCTTATTTTGAATAGTCTGTCTGTCGTGTCTGACAAAAAATCATTATTGTTGAAATGTCATGATCTCCATATTTATTCAAACCTGTCTCGACTCATTATTTTTCCAAAAATGGCAGTCTCAATGAAAGGATCAGTGCTCCAGTACTCTTTTAGGGTATCTTTCCTTACTTGACCCTTAAGGATTATTATAGAAAGGAACTTTTTCATTTCAGGAATTGTAATGTTCGACCACTTCTTTGATTTGGGGGAATATTTGTATTTATCTATATTTTGACTGTAATATAGGTTAGATTCATAACATAGAATTTTGAACAAGTTGTCACCAAAAAAAAAGTTTTACAACATCAGAGAGGCTTTCACAGTTTTCTGGTAAAAGTTTTACCCCAGGCAAACATAAAAGTTCCTCCAAATTTATTTCCGTATCGTTTTTTCTCCAAACAGTATCACCCTCAACTTCACTTATTTCAGATTCACTATCACTAATTACACGAGGAGCTTTTCTTTTTCTCACACCGAATAAAACACTATCATCACTTTCTTTCTCACTACTGTAAATTTCTTCACTGTCCTCACTCGGTACATCTGACAAATCGTCCGTATATAAATCACCCAAAGTTTCGTCATCGTATATCTCTCCAGGTCCCGCCATGGGTAGTGAATGGAAAGTAAATTTATAAGAAAAATTAAAAATTAATACCTATTATTGTATAAGATAATTGTACCACAATTTTTTGATGTACTATGTCTTCGCTACGGCATATGATATAAAGTGACACCGATAACACTGCACACACAAAACATCCGAACGCTGAACCAGCTATTCCAAAACTAATCCATCTCTTCTTGTCACTACTGTTGACAAATTCCTGACACTGAAGCTATAAATGACTCAATGGGCTTTCTACGTCATTGAAGAATAAACAGACTCCAACAAGTAAACAAGATTCAAAAATGCAAGGAGCGCATTTTTGTCCCAAAGCTGCAGCTCGGAATGTTAGACGAAATGAAAATAATTTATTATGGTTTAATGGATATGAGAAATTCTACAAAAATCTTTCATTAAATGCATACAACCTTTATAATTGAATATGGTTGAAAAAAAACGTGAAATATCGGAGTTAAAAAAGACAAAGGAGAAAAGAAATGACATGAATGAAAAAACGGAGATTTCCGTGCCCCGTACGCTACCGTTGGCACGAAAAACAGAAATCTCCGTGACACGTACGCAACTTGTTAAATGTTATAAGAAAGAATAAAAATTGCAAATTGATGATAAATAGGTAGGCAAAGGTTCATCTTTTGAAATATATCAAGGTTATCCAGATTTAAGAAAATTCATCATTCCGAAAAAAATAAAAAAGGTGAGTGACAACCACGACGTACTGAGTATGTCGGTTGACGGCATATCTAGTTTTCTCCCATTGTACTCAGTACATCGCGCGTCATTGAGGGGTTATTGATGAACCATAGATGAACATGAGAACTTGGAAGAAAAATTTTCTCTTTTACTTCTCAAAGATGAGATATGACATGACCCATACACATTCAACAAATACGGTTGAAAAGTGATTGAGGAAGAGTGTTTTCACAATAACTGGAAGTCCTTTTTGTCCTTATAGAAAGAGCAATCAATAGGAATGCCCTTTGGGTCACAAGCTGAGCATGGAATGAAAATATATTCTCTCTGACTCTTATGGGCATCTAAAAACTACCTATTTTCCTGAGTCTGGATCCAGTATTAATAGATGTCATAATTCACCTTTCAAATCTCCTTTTGTCACTTAAAAATTGATACCTCTGCAGTATTTAAAAAACTATTCTAGGCACAGAGAGACCTTACAACACACATTGCTTAAAATGAACTACAACAATTAACGGCACAGGTATCTTCCTGACTACGTGAGTTGCATTCCTGGAAATCATAGCGCAAAATGAAAATGCATAAATCAAAAATACATTTCCCATTGAAAATAATATAAAAGGAGTTGTTTAACCTCCTGAACAAATGTGCTCGACTTAGAAGCATCTTTAAATTTGATTTAATGAGTGTTTTAACCCCTCAAGCCTGTACAACGACATATGGCATTCTGTACAGCATCAACTTTTACAATTCCTTAATGTTTTATGCATTGAATTTCTGCCATAAATCACAGATGTCTTGAAGCTCCTTAGATCAGTGAAATTTCTTATACAAATATATTCTCTTCACCCATCTTAATGAATATTTTTGCGAGGGTTTCCCTCATACAGTTGCTGACCATTAACAGTGCGTCACTTTCTAAAAGACAACTCCTCTTTAGGACAAAAAAGAGTGGGTTCAGGTGCATTATTTGCTCCAAGAGTGGAATAAGGAAAGATATTTTACCGCCATAAAAACTGCCCGGGAAAGCCTGCTCTCTTGTACGATGCAATGACTGGTTTCACTGAACAAATGATAAAGCTAAACATTAGATGAGCAAGAATCTATGAAATATATAATAAGTAATAAAATTATTAAGGTACATACTCTGCAAATAACGAATTGTGTTAATGCAAATACGCGATGTGTATATTGAAAAATGGTCATAAGAATAAAATAGCGTTAATGCAAATACGCAATGCGTAAAAGTAAAATGACATATATGGGAAAATGCATAAACTGAACAGACGTAAATCGAGGGATTCCTGTACTCTGTATTACATTCAGTAAAAATCGGACCTATTTTTATTACCGACTGATAAATTGCAATATTTGAAGGATGCCAAAATATTTTATGCACCATTTGATCCATAACGCTAACATTCTAAACGGATATCCTCTAACTAAATTTTTCTCAATGATTTCTGTATTATATTAGTCCAGTAGAAGGTATGGTGCAACTGGCTTCCTTTATGAGTGACAAAGGAAGCAAGGGAAAGAAAACTCCATCCTTCCTTATTCCTTGGCCTATGACAAAATTTACTAAGAACATTAAAACATGTTCCTAAAAGTTCTGAAGCTTACAAACAAAAAATAATAAAAGCTGTCACACATGCAGGATAGGTATGTGCAAAAAATTTCTCCACAGGCTAGGAAATTATGGGAAAAATACATTTTAAAATAAAATAAACATGAGGAAGTGCGAGACTTGTTCTGTGTAATTGAGGAATTATAAGTTTTAAACTCACTCGTCGCTGCTCTTCCTGCATTTTCTCCCTTTGAACTTCTTCATAGGTTGGTAGTTTGGTAGCCAGCTCATATGGAGGAGGGGCAGAAAAGTCAGCTTTTGGTGGCGGTATGTCCTCACCCTCAGCCTATGATCAGAAGTACATAAATCCTCATTAGTTTGATAGTGGAAAATTCAATGTATGGTGCCATTTAGAGTTAAAATCATTCCTAAGCCAAAACATGGAGTTCTATCTATGTGCATTTTAATATGGATAACTCAAAGTACATTATAATTACAATCAAGTCTGCTGACTTATAAAGAGTTTGTTCACTAAAAAAAATAATACCAGGCACTTTTCCAACATTCACTATTTGATGCTATAAGCACTTTAAATTAAAGTCAGCCTTTTGTATATCTGTTGAGAGGCATGATGATCTATAAACAGTGTTGCCAAAGAAAAATTTGTAAATATCACTGAATCCACCCTCAAATGTAGCTAGCAGTCATTATACCCAAAGAAAGTATTGTTAAAAAATCACTGAAATTATATAAATGCAGATCTACTTCAAAAGAATTTTTATAATAATATGTAATTACTCTTATCATCCTCTTAGTAATTAATCACCATTAAATTAATATTTGAATAATTAGAATCAAATAATATAGTAAAAAAATGGACAGTAACATCCATGATTGAAAAATTAAAATATAAAGTAAAATATACAAAAACAAATAATAAAATACTATAGCAATTCTTTGAATTCAGTCAAATTGCAATTAAATACTTCTTCATTGCTTAATTAACTACATGCTGTTTACTATTCAGCTGAACATTTGCATACATCATTTTAACTTATTTTCCTTATTGGGCAGTTCATAATTATAACAACACTTTTCATGTTGCCGTAACCCATAGCGATGAGGAAAAAGATGTTTTGATAGCAGAGACTTTATATACCTTTACAGTAAGAGCTCTAATTATCTAGACTAATTGGTTCAAGAACCAGCAATTCAAAATATATACTTGCCTCAGGTATCTTCAAGAGACACAACAAGGTTTAACAAACCAGACGCACATCTTGGTGGCAAAGCAACCATCTGCAGTTATCGGTGAATTACCACTGAAGACAGCTGCTTTGTGGCCAAAATGAGCATATGGTTTTTTAAACCTTGAAGTGTGTATTTCAGATACCTGAGGCAAGTATATTTTATAAATTGCTTTTTCTTGAATTTTTTCAGCCATAATACGAGCTCAATAGTTCCCTGTTGAATTGACAGACTAATTGGGACCAAACATGATTTGGATGATAAAAAATCCTGATAAATGGACAAAATAAAAAACTATAAGTAAAGGAGGTTCATGCATTATGAAAATTTATTTGGAAATACATCAATTTAACCTCCAAATTCTTTCTCCAAAACAACAAAAATTAAAAACACTGTCACTATTAATTATCCCCAAAATTGTTGAAGTTTCAAAACCATATTCCTCTGCTAAGTTTATGGCAGATTCATTTAACTAAAACCTTTTGTCAATCAACAAAATAGTCACATTCTGTGCTTGCTATACATTTTAATCCCATCAATGAGCAACTCTGAGTTAAAAAATAAACACGATTTTAACTTTAAAGGTAACATAGAGCAGTACTGTACTCAACACAATCAAATTATCTGCGAAAAAGGTAAGGCTGGGTTTAGAGGGGCGATTTTGTCAACACGACTTCTCCTCCTCTCTACTGCTAACATAAGCAACATCATTTTGATTAGTAACACTAAGACAAGAAAAATATTTCATGATGTCGCATTAGCAACTTTTTCTGATGCATCACAATTAGAATAGGCAGTACTGTTTTATGAGAGGATATTAACCCTTTGAGCAGCACTGCCATACATTCACATCAGCCACTCGAGTGCTGCTGGGAGTACTGCTGTATATTTATGTTTTCAAACTTTGCGCTTGAGCAGTACTGCTGTTCATTTACGTCTGCTATTGAATCCATCCCAGGATGTATTGCCATCTGTTATGTTTGTGTTAGAAATTCGTGGTGAATGCCTTGCTTTGCATAAGCGATAGAATTTTGTTTTTCTAAACCATGTTGTAGCAATTCTTGCGAGTAGAAAGCCCTCAAGTGATCATGACATTTTCAAGGCAGAGTAAAAATCTTTGGTGCAACGATATAAGTAACTATTTGATGACTGGAGTCTGATGAAGAGGTACGTGATTTTTCAGATGATTGTGAAAGAGATAGCGACTGTGATTATCTGAATCCAAAATAGTGAGTGAATCAAGTGAAGAGGAACCTGAATCTTTCCTGCCACAAGAAAAGTAACAAAAAACCAAAATAATAAAGGATGTGACAAGAGACTGGAAATCAGCAGGTAGGTTCCTTCCTACGCTTTCATGAGAATTTGACAATTCCAATTCAGGAATATAAGACAGTTGCCCTATTCCCAATGATGAAGACGATGATAATGCAAGATTGGAAGTAAGCATATTCAAGGAAATGGTTGACTTTGAATTGTTGAATACCATCTCAGAAATAGATAAATATTGCATATTTATCAAAGAAAATTCAGAAATTAGGTCTAAGTAAAAGCTTCATAAATGGGAAAGCATTGCTGTAGGAAATTTTTGTTTTCTTGGCTGTAGTAATGTTGATGGGACATGTGAAGAAAAACAGAATAAAAGGTTATTGGTCTACCATGCGCTAGAAGTCTTCTAAACAAGTAAGAAACAATAAGTAAGATATTTTTTATATGATATTTCACTAATTCATCATATCTCCAAACATTAATTAAAAGTAGAATATGAAAGAATTAATAAAAATAACTCTTAATTTCACGCGAAAAAACTCACTCCCGGTGAATCCCAGTGAAGAAAAAACCTACTGACCAAAGGGGTAAGAAGTGAAATGTGTTAGGCATGATCAAGAATACTGTAGTTTCCTGCCTAAAAATTCCATCTTCAGTGATTGCAAACAGTTTTGATATGGATGAATTTGGTGCACTTGATGCAATGCCCAATGAAGTACATTTTCATGAAGACTTTGATGGGCCTAAGATACAAGATGAAATCAAGTACCCAACCACTTCTTCATTTTGGTGGTGGTTTTATTGTAACTGAGAGACAAAAGAAGAAACAATCCTAGAAATGTCATAATAACAATTCTGAATTTTTGCAGTAAATAATATTAATTATACTAAAAATCAACATCAAAACTAAACTATGCAACGCAAAATTCAATGATAAGGGACCAGTTTATTCTCCAACAAAATAGTAGAAAACATAATCCATTACGAAACTTCATGGTATGACTGAATAACTAATATAAACAAAAAAATTAATCATTAAGAATTTTAAAATTATACTGGAAAATATTTACTTATGATTAGCAGAAAGGTACCAATACAGTATCAAATATAACATAATGCAACTCAATCCATTACGAAATTATATGGTATAATAAAATAATTAATATAATCTTATAACAAAATAATTGAATTCTTAGTGTTTTGATTAGTAACGTATATTATTTCCTCCAATACAGTGACATTTTCATGCTATTAGACTGATGAGCCAATGGTTCAGTGAGAAAAATATTAGCTTAATAACCAACCAATAAGAACATTTTTTTCAAAATTAAATACTTGAGGAGTTAAACGCCTTGGTGACACTGGCAAAGGTCTTGGGATTGAAGGATGTGACAAAGCCACTGCCATATCTCCCTGTGGTCCATTTTCTGGAGGCAGCACAACAGTTAGAGGCACTGGTTGGCTAGGCATATTCTCTTCCACTGGTGAAACCTAATAAACATGTATACATATGTATATTACGTACGCAAGTACATAAACACACAGATATATATCGTTTATATATCTTAGTTTTGATAACAACAATACTCCAAGAAATACAATTGCAATGGAAATGAATCCTTTTTTAATGTATGCAAATAACAGAATAGTATTTCAAATACATTAAAGGCTAAAGACAATTGTACAAGGTTACTGGAAATAAACTATAAAATACTTATTCATACAATACGAGCTAACATTACGAACTAATGGACATACTTCGCAACACAATTAGTATGCTGCAAAAACAAAGAATTAATTTGTGTTTAGCAAAGAAAATAGATCAGAAAATATTAGCAAGGTATTAAAATGACGGATGGTCAAATTAAAAGGAAAACACGTAAAAAAAGATGCAAAAATGAGTATCATCTTTCTCCTAATTAAGGTTATTTCTTAACGGAAATTTTAAAAACAGAACACATTTGCCATGACTTACTATCTCGTAACGGATGGTTCTGTCCATAATTTATTCCTTATTTGTAACTTTCTTTAAGGTATCGAGAATGAAATTACGCTGTCGTATCCACAATTTAAGCCAAATTTTGTCGTAATCAATCGATGGATTAAATGACAGTAGAACGTGCTGCCACAACACAGCGAAATGTGTAAGCTAGTAACGAAAACATCTGCTGTGCGAAAATCTATAGCGTAAGGCGAGAGACTGCGTAGCGTTTAACTTACGGTGACAATACATCGCGTTTTTAACGGGATCGTCCCGTTTTTTAGTTAAGTGTCCCGTTGTCCCGATAAAGTTAAAACGGGACGCCAATTGTCCCGTTTTTCCGAGACTGCCATTTAATATAAAAAATAACTCGAAAAATTAATCCCACACAAACAGGGGTGTAGTCGAGCCAGGGTGTCGCCACGGTACTTTTTTAACACGTTCGCTGCCTTTAATTTTTGGTGAACTTTCGCTGGGAGCCAATTTTTCTTAATTTGATAGTCTTAGATAATTTGATGTTAATGTAAAAAAACGTGTTAGTCACGTTTTACTTATTAGAAAAAGTGTCTGTTGTATTCAATCAGTCCTTCCGTCAATACGTCTTCTACCTGACCGTCCGTCTGTCTGTCTTTCCTTCTGTCTGTCCGTCTGTCCATCCTTCTGTGTCCGTCCAGATGCATGTTTGTTATTAGCTTCCAATAATTGTATCTCAATGAAACTTGGTAGACATTTATAACATAATATCTTTTTTTTTAATTCGAAGTTTTTAAATCGATTTGTGAAAGTGTTGTCAATATATAAGAAATAAATTTTTTTATTAAAAAATTCTGTATCAACTTCTATGAATTGTACAGTAACAGACATTGGAATGCTATTATATAATTAGTAGAAAAAATAAAATTCTCACTAGCGCATCTCAATCAGTGATGCCAATATAACGGGTAAATTATTTTATGTTTCTTAAATTTTATCTCGGTTTCTATGAATTCTAAAACAAAAAATTTCTACACAGTATTGTAATAATAATTTATAGAAAAAATGAAACTACTACGCATGCATCTCAATCAGTGTTACCAATATAACGGATATGAAATTTTATCTTATATAAATTTTATCTCAGCTTCTATGAAATATATAGCCATCAAAAAAATTATAGACACCCACATAATAATAATTTATAGAAAATATAAAAATTTCACATATGAATCTGAGTCACGGTTGCCAATATAACGGATTTAATATATTTTGTTGCGTAAATTTCATCTCTGCTTCCATTCCATTCCGTTGGACGGAGTATCTTCAGAGTCTGTTAAATATGCTTCCAAGTCTTCTGATTCATCGGAATCAATTTCCTCCAGCACATCTAACACTTCTTCTTTCAGAATTTCCATTCTATTTCTTTTCCTCGTTCCCCTTACATTGGAAGGATCGGGTTGATTTTCAGCCATGGCTAAAATAAGATTTCAATATTTTCAATGCATCACGCATTATAATTCGATCCGTTTTATAATATTGTATAAGATAAAAATTACCCTAAAATTAAAGTTGAAAAACTTACCGAACGGAAAATTTCAAAATCGATCGCAAGAAAACTTCACGAAAAATAATCCGAAAAATTCTGAAAGAGAATTAAAGAAGATTTAATTTATTATAATCAATATAAAATTCGTAGAAAAGACAAGAAACATCCAGCAACCAGGGCGCGCCCTGCCTCTTTCCAGGGTTGGGACGATTTCTTGGTACGGTGCCCTAATACGACCCACGGGTTTGATGTAGGGCCTTCATGCGACCCGCAGATCGACGTGAGTTTGAGATCCCTATGAAAGAGGTACTGAAGAAAGCAAACGGGCAAAGCAAAAAGACGCGATTCATAAACAGAGGAACATTACGCAATATATAAATAACAAAAAAGGAAATGAACCTTCCACTGCTATTGAAAATTTGGAATCCGGAAAGTACGAGGCAGCATTTTCAAGTGAAAATTAATTGGAAAGTGATACTAGTACCTCCACAGGGATTGTTGACAAAATGTCGTTGATAAAACTGATAATGTTGTCGCTAGTGTTGCTTACCCAATAATTTTCTCTGAACAAATATGGTAAGAAAAAAGAGAAAAACATAAGTAGTTCATCGCTAAAATTGGATACTTAGGGTGTAGTGAATGCTCATCAGTGAACACATTAGGTCCTCATAAAATTCAAGGCGAGTGGATCAAGTACACAATAAATTTTAACGGTTTTGACAGAAATCAACAACTAAAATCGTTACGTACCACAATCTCCGTCCATCAATCGTCAAAACTACACCAGAATGCGAATTTAATATCAGATAAGGAACAAAAAAACTTAGGAAAACATTATTTTAAAACAGCATGAAGCATATTGAACAACCATAAAACTATTTAACACAGCTTATTATATAGCAAAAAATGACAGGCCTTTTTCCGACTACGAAGATTTTATTCGGGTACAAATAAAATAAAATGACAGGCCTTTTTCCGACTACGAAGATTTTATTCGGGTACAAATAAAATAAACGGCGCATTAGATATTACACAAACTTTCTCATATACGTATATACGTTTGGTCTCACTACACGCGTTGCCCCGAAATTAACTGTGTGCTTGGCAATTCACTGCCAATTATGTTAATAATGCGTAGCAACAGAACTAAAGCGATTGACACCATCAACCTCTCACATCTATCACTTCTCAGAAAAGTACGGAATTTTAGACTAGGGAATCCGCTGGTTCCCCCTCCCTTCCTCTGACGCATGCGCTGAGCGTCTTGTACAGAAATAATGCCACTGGACGATATATAATAATTTTTGTGACATCAGGTTGTACGATTGGATGGATTTTAATTAATATTCTTATAGCTATTTTTGAGCAAATCGAATTTTGTTTAAAAAATAAAGTACCCTTAATTGTTGTGCAATATCATTCCTCTCTTCAGAGTTTCTATTATGAATGATATCATCCACAAATATGAGATATCATTCGATTTACTTGAACCGTCTAGGCCAGCGTTTCCCAAACTTGACGACATTACGCCTCCCCTTTGGTTTTCACGAAACCTTCACGCCCCCATTATTTAATTAAAATAAATTTGCACTCATACTTATATTATTGTTTATATACATTTTATTTATTTGTAACATTTTGATACGTATTTTGTAAGATTTATATTATTGTTAATGATCAATTAACTCATAATTATTTACCCATTCATCGGGTGCATAAATATCATGCATTGCACAGAAAAGTGATGAATAATTCAGACAAATGCTGAAAACTACTCCAATATTTTTAACATCTGAATTAACAATTTTGAAGGGAGCTAATGAAAGAAATGATTAAATACGGCTAAAAAATACGTTTTTCAACTGAATTTCAGACTTAAAATTGATTTTTTTCTCATAGTCTCACGCCCCCTCCCCCTGTAAGAACCTAACGCCCCCTGAGGGGAGCGCGCCCCCAAGTTTGGATACAACTTAGTCTAGGCTGTAGTAAGATTTCGAATGTATCGCGGCCGGCAGCGTGGTCATAGGGCTTAGGTAAGACAGCTTAGCGTACATTTTAATGTCACTGGACGCCATATAGTGATTTTTTGAGACATATGGCTTATGCATAGGGTGACCATACGTCCCGGTTTAACTGGGACTCCCGGATTTTAGATGTCCCGGCGTCCCGTCCGGTTTGGTATTTGTCCCGCTTAAGAATTCTTTTTGTGTTTTATTTCATAAATATGGAATAAATAAATCACATTCCACCAGTTATATGTCATTACCGATGCAATCCATTTATTAGGAATTAAAATATTATCTTTCAATTAATTTTCAATAAGTGCGATCCGTAATGGGTGCCTATAGGTGCGAGGTGTGCAGCGCACTCCGATTGCACGCAGGGCACATTTAGCCACACGAGTATCGAAACAATTCTTCATGTTCTAGGTCTAGAAATGATACACGACGTGGCCAAATTACTTTTTTTTCCTGGTAAATTTTCTAAAAACTTGGGGTGCGTTTTATATTTAAAAAAATACAGTAAATATGGCTGTTAAATATTGTTCCCACCAACTTTCTGAAGGGGTTAGAGCGTTGGCCTTCCACGTAGCGGTCTCTGTTTCGAATCCGGTAGAGGTCGGATTTTTAGTCTACTTTCCAGAATGGAAAGAGGCTTATAGTTTTGTCGTTGTGTCTGTCTGTCTCTCTGTCCCCCTATTAACTTTTGCACCAATAGATCTATTTTCATGGCACTAGGTGGAAATCTCCTGCTACTGGAGCCGAGCTTCCGAGGATATTTATGTTGCGAATATTGAAAGTCCTGGGTTCGATTTCAGGAACTATCCTTCCCATTTTATTTACATGGGAAATCTGAAACCCATCGTACAGGGTAATTTTCTCTTGCACGTTAAAACATCTCATTGTTAGAATTGTAATATCGGTGCTAGACTTGTGCTATTCTCTGAGAAAAGGATTGTACATTCTAATTTCTATCGTATAAGTTTGCTTATCTATCGTATTTCTTCGAATTTTGCGTAAACATTCAGTGGCGGATTTAGGGGGGGGGGGGGGCGAAAAAATGTTCGTGTATATAATCTCAGAAATATTAAAAGTCTCAATTTAAAAACCAGTGGAACCTCTCTATGTTTCCGTAGAAAAACGATCGTTAAGAGATGTTACAAAAGAAGATAACCGTTAGAAGCAGTTTCACTATACAGTCATTCCTCGAATAACGCGATAGTTACGTTTGTGAAAACTTGCACGCTAAGCAAAAACGCTTTAACGGGGACAATTTTCCCATTAAAAATAATGGAAAATGGATGGATTGCGTTTTCGGTTGACATTTCACACCTTTATTTTATTTTATTACTGTTATTTTCATGTTCGGTATGTGTTAGCATGCTTGTATGTATTACGTAGTATTCAGTATTAGCAATTTTTCGTTTGCATTGATATCGCATTGCACACGCTTTCCACTCATCATAAAGGTTAATAATGTTTACAATAGAACAAAAATCACTAACCGCACAAAATGACTACGTGTGTAGCTAGCGTGCGCATTTGTAGCTTTCGTGATTGATTTTTTTTACGCGCGAATCGTATAGTGCGTTCAGCAGGAGAATGATTCAACGCAACTCTCTATCAAGTTCTGAGGCTTGAAGTTAAAATACTCCAACTGCCATATACTGTGCGTGAGTAAGTGCGTGTGTGCGTGAGTGTATATGTATGTGTGCACAGTACAGCATTCCCACCATTTAAAATTTTACACCAACTTACACCACTCCGCGAAATAGTCCGCCGCCCGAGTTTTTGCGCGCTATTGCGGAGATGAGCCCTTTATGTGAAAAATTGTCCCTAAAAAATAAATCGTGAAATTGAGAAACCGCGCTATGCGGGCGAGCGTTATACGAGGAGTTACTGTATATTTAGATTGCAGGGCCCCCGACTGCTTAGCGCCAGCGGCCCCCACATGTTTCGCCAGAGGCTCCAAAATGTTTAGCGCCAGGGGCCCCAGGAGGCGTAAATCCGCCACTGTAAATACTGGCATTTTTGGAGTTTTTATCATTCATTATTAGAGGGTTTCTATAGCAACGACTATTGTTGGACTTGGATTCGGTACATTCTAATACCTATGCGCATTATTTTTGCCTTGAAAATACGCGTGATTAATTTAATATTCAGTTCGAATGTGTTTATAATATTTTATAACGCTAAATTATGGAGTTTGAGAACACAAAGAGTTACATATCCGCGTTAATTTTTAAGCTATTATAGTCAATATAAGTATAAAATAAATAATTATGTGGAAAGTAGGCATCATAGGTTCCGTTTGGATTATCTTGTTCAACCTGGGATCGTCCCGTCCCCTACTTGTGTGGTTTGAGTAGACCGCGCCAAGTCAGCGCTCCGTCCTTCGGAAGGGACGTTAAGCATTTGGCCCTCTTGGTGCGCTTCGTAAAGAGATGGCTAATGCCGGCTCCGGGTTTCCCTTCTCACTTGTGTGTTGGTTGTGTAAAGAGTTAGGGCTATAATAATCCAAGTGGTTGATTAGCCATACCAACAACAACCTCAATTTTCTGACCAATTCTGTAATAATGTTTTGCATATAATAATAAAATTTGAAATAATTATGGATACTTGGTCAAGGAAATCATGGCCAAGCTTCGCAGAATTTATCTGTTTGGCATTTAAGCGACAAAAAACTAAAGATCTTATATTTTTCCGGTTATGTTCCGGTTTTTCTTCCTCAGAGCACGTTGTGTCCCGGTTTTACTTCCTCAGAATCTGGTCACCCTACTTATAAAATATTATTTGTGACATCAGGCGCTACAATTGGATAGTTTTTAATAAAATTCCTTTGAGCCATTTTTGAGTAAATCAAAATTTTCTTAAAATCACCAAGAATAAGTTAGCATTTATTTTTTTGCAATAACATTTTTATCAAAAAACGGTCTACAAAAGACGATACGAGTATATTGCATAAATACGAGATATTATTCGATATTATGAACGCGTTTGGGCCCTAGAACCTTGAGCAGACGGACAGACAGACAGATGGCACGGCGAAAACAACTTTTATGGACTCAGGGACACCTAATACGTGTATTTCCATCAAATCTCTGAGTCGATTCTTTTCACGATTACAATACTTTATACTACGTATATGAGAAAGTAAAATGAGCTCGATGTAGGAATAACTCTTTATTCCCGTTACAGTCGTACTGAAATAATAAAGCATATCGCGTCAGAATTTAAAAAGAAGCTTACATCGAAATTAGTTGCCGAATAAAGAAAATATTCAGTGGCAATTGATGATTAAACAACACTAGGCACTATGCTGATTCTAATTCTGTACATCAGTTGTCTTTGATGAGAGTGAAATGTAGATATTTCTTGATGTAATTTCTTTGAACAATCAATGCGCAGACAATCACAAACGCACTTTTGAAATGTCTTGACTAGTATGGTATGACTGAAGCATATTTTCAGAAGAATCTTGTGTGCTTTGCATACGATGGCGCAAGTGCAAGATAAACTTAATCAGTCAGGGATAATCTGGTATTGCATGAACCACCGGTTAGAATTAGCTGGCCATGATAGTACGTATTGAAGACATTAACCCAATTAATCATTTTAAAAGTGGCGTTGATACAATATATGCCTTTTACAAACAATCTAAAAAATTCTAACGAATTGAACATAATAGCTTCCTGCGTAAGTCTCCAGTTGACAAAAAATGTCCGGGTCTTGGATGTTCGGCGGGTTTCAAGCAGCTTTCGAACTGTTAAATCAGTTTGAACTGGTTATCCCGCTGCTAATGATACAGAAAGAACAATTAACGAACGAAATAAATTCAAGGGTTTGTTCCAGCGCATGGACCTAAGCCTAATGTATGATGTTCTGGAAGAATTGGAAAAGCTGTTGATGCAACTACATGAGCGGTTCTGCACAATAACCAAAGCTGATGAACTAATACGGCGAACGATTTGCATTATTGCAACTTTAAAGGAAGAAGAAGGAATGAGAAAGTATAGTTGAGTCTAAGAATTCGTGTTACCAAGGAGTCGTTTTAACACACAACAAGCGAATGGTCAGCATAAGTCAATTGAAATTTATAACAAGCATTGTAGTTAACATGAAATCGCGTTGATTTGCTACAACTGCATCTTTTCGAAAATCAGATGATTTTAACATTTAAGTAGAAAAATATAAAGAGACGGTAAAAGATTTTGAGGTTCTGAATCCGAAAACATGTCCGGAAAATTTAGATTGTGAAGCGGAAATGTACGTTCGATATGGAGAAGAAAGAATTAAAAACGTGCTGATGTTTCCGCCGCGAGAATATTAAACTGTTTTCGAAATTTTTTCGATGGAGGAGGGCGAAATATTCCGCCACATCTTGCTCCACTGAGAGATGCAATTGTAGTTCCAGCGAATGCGAAAGAGGGTTTAGTGAGATGAACCTCATCATATCGAAATTTCGATCAAAACTTTTATTTACAAACGTATCATCACTTATGTTCATCAAAATAAATGAACTTCCACTTGTTACGTGGAATGCAGTTCCATACGTATAATCATGGTTGGTGCATCATCGTTCTGCTGAAGACAAGAAGTTCCGACACGTAAAAAATTATGGCAGGTCTAATGTAGAAAAAAAGAACTCTGGAAATTATTTTAAGTTTTTTCAATGCAGTTACTTAAGATAACAGAAGTTTTATTTTTTATTATTCAAAAATCCTGATGTATATTTTCCTTTTAATTATGTTTTGAACCCGTGTCATGCTCAAAGGTGTTTTTATTGAATGTCTAGCGAGCCTATGAGAGCTCGGGACATCACTGTTGATATTAGCGGTTATTTTTCTGCAAAGTCAACGAAATTTTACTCAAGTTAAAGAGCAATATTGAAGGAGAAATGCAATTTTTAAGTATAAGAGCAACATTGTTTGTAAGTAGGGTGAACAGATTCTGAGGAAGTAAAACTGGGACACAATGTGTTCTGAGGAAGAAAAACTGGGACAATACAAGATCTTTAGTTTTTTTGTCGCTTACATGCCAAATAGATAAATTCTGCGTAGCTTGGCCATGATTTTCTTGACAAAGTAGCCCAATTTTTTCAAATTGTAACATTATGCGCACAAACTTATTACAGAATTTGTTAGAAAATTGGTGGAAATAAATATTTTATAATCATATTTACCGTATTCTTCCGCTTATAAAACGCACCCCAAGTCTTTAGAAAATTTTTCAGAAAAAGAGGTATTTTGGCTCACCAAAGCATTTAGGAAAGGCCACGTCGTGTATTATTTCTAGCCGTGGTTAAATCCGTATCTGGAAACATTTAAGAAAACATTATGGCGTGATAACAGTTAAATATAACATTTCAGATAAACTTAATTCGTGAAAACAAATAGAGATGATCTTATAAGATAAAGAATTGCTTCGAAACTCGTAGGTATAGCTAAATGTGCCCTGCGTGCACCCGTCTGTCGGAGTGCGCTGCACACCTCGCACCTATAGGCACCCCTTACGGATTGTACTTCTTTAAACTTAATTGATAGATGAGATTTGAATTCCTAATAAATGGATTGCATGTGTAGTAACTTATAACTGGTGAAATGTGATTTATTTATTACATATTTATGAATTTAAAAAAAAGAATTTTTATCCGGGACAAATACCAAACCGGACGGGATGCCGGGACATCTAAAATCTGGGACTTGCCCGGCTAAACCGGGGCGTATGGTCACCCAATTTATAAAACAAATGAATGTGTGTAAGATCAGTTTATTTCCTCCTTAACAATCAACGTAAGTAAAAATAATTAAAAATTTTCCATTCAATTTTTGGTACCAATATTGTTTATATATAATTAAATAATTGATTATTATAAACAAGTTATTCAAGATTATGTGATTATAAATTAGTGATGTATAACAACGCTTTAATTATTTTTGGTCATTTTGGCGGGTCATAAACTATAATGTATATAAAATCTTAGCGCCCTACAAGATGAAATAATTTCGTTAAATACATTCAAATGATTTTGGAATTTGCTTTAGCTATTCCCGGCACAAGTTCAGCTATAGAAAGTGTTTTCTATCAGAAATGCTCTGCGGACAGACGAAAAGAACCGTTTCCTCGTTGGAAACATCAAAGCAGTGATATTGACGAAAGCTCATTCTCGAGAACTTTCATGCGAGTTTTACAATTTGCTTTCAAACAATCCCAAATTACTGCAAAGCTCGCAACGTACAAAACATCTGCGCATGAGGATGGATCATTAACTCTCATACCAGCTTCAGAACCAACTCCTTCAACATCAGCTGCAAATTAATTGCATATAAAACTTAATAAATATATAAAAAGCAAATTAATTGTTGTTCATTCAACTAGATTTCAGGGTTGTTAAGCTAAATTTCTATTTAGCCACAGTTGGGATTATGCGTTAGAATGACTTGTTTCATTGAATTAAAATGTATGTGTCGGCCGTTTTTTTTATTTTTAAAATCTGATCACCCTATTGTATAACAAAGTATGTAATGATAAAAATATTACATCAATGATTCGGAAAAGTGAACATTTTCCACAAAATTTCATATTGTATTTTATTTCTTTAAAAGTCTAGAAAAACTCGCTGAACCGAAGAAATTATACCGAGGCCGAATGCAGATCCCTAGACTCGGAGTCTCCAGGGCAGAACGTCACTTTTGGCAACCATACTTATATCCGTATCTGGTAGTAACTGAATGTATGGAATTTGACCAAGTAAATTTAACTCTTTTAACTCCACACAACATTACCTAAATATTTTTTTAATGTGTCGATGTTTTTCCTGCCTACAGAAATGTTCCAATTCTTTCAAATAATTTATTTATTGAAATACACCAATCTTCCGTTTAAAAAAAACACGCGAAATTTTTGTTCCGTTTTTTTGCTGTAAATTTCGGGAAAATATCGTTTTCACCTTTTTGAAATAAGGTCACACTAGTTTAATAGCCGAAAAAATGTCGCATTTACTCTTTCCTGCCATAATCACCTTTCATGATGAGGAAACCCCAAACACAATGTTACTGTGACCGTAAAGGTTAATTCACTATGCAACTATTGTTAGGATCAACAGAGGTAAAATTTAAAAACGTCCTCTTTTTCCTTGCCGTTTATTTTTTACTTTATCTTTTTTCAACATATCTGTTATTTCCCAATTTTATTATTTCATAAAAAAGTCGCTTTTAAAATCCGAACAGTTTTTGTTCGCTCCATTGTGTGATAATAAGTCGCTTCTCAAAACAAACTGAAAGCTTCTATCAGTTCCGGCGCATAGGACTTTCTTCTGGGACAATGGTTTTTGAAGTAGATCCGGTGTCAAAATTCTGTGAATCGTCTACCGGAATTGAGAAGGCAAAGCTTTTGTTTGAAACCGTTCCCCCATTTGAGGAGTGATGAGATCAACTTTTACATAATCAATTGCTGGAAACTGATTCTCGACCTCAGACCCCCTCCCGCGATGTAAATTTCTGGGTACGTGCATGGTCATTATTGCTAGATTTATTTATTTTTTAATGCGCTGAAAGTTACTAGATCTTAAAAAAATTGGTGTGTATATTCTAATGGAGGAAATTTTGACCTTAATAATTATAGTTTACTTGTTAATTTTTACTTTCTCTATACGTAGTATAGGGGAAAGTATTGTTTTCATGAAAAAAATCGACTTCGAGATTTCAACGGAAATACAAGTTTTGAGGTCCCCCGAACACGTTTTCACCATTTTCTCGAAAATATCTGTGTGTATGTGATAGCTTTTTTGTGGGTGCTCTAACTCAAAAACTATGAATCAGGTCAGTGCGAAATTTTATATTTAACATTTTTATAAAAGTCATAAGAAGTGATTAGTATTTGGTACAAATCAGTCAACCGGAAGTGCGTGTTTACTCTTGTCACATCCGTTATTTTGACATATTTGCTTTAATATTTGATAAATGTAAAACTGTAATGGAGTACAAGTTGTAGGAAATTAATTTTCTACAACTTTTGTTTGAAACATTTTCCCACATAATGCATTGTTTAAAAAATATCTTATATTTTTAGCTGCTACCACCACGCCACCTACTGACGAGTATTGTTAACAATTAACGCTTAGTTACGTCTTAGTAACGCTCCTTTTTCTTTTCTTAATTGTTGGAGTTTTGTGACTCTATCCAATATCAGAAGGCTATGGTTTGAGTTTATTTCTGTTCTTTGTCAAGTCTTAAAGTTTTCTCTTAGTTTTTTAAATATTTTTTATTATGTAACCTATTTGGAATTTTTAGAAGTCTTACAGATGTGGAGAAAGTCATGTGGTGGCCAAGTCAGATTTTTTAATAGTATTTCTTATTTTTTATAAAGAGTTGACATTTTGTGAATACATACTTTTTTGTAGCTACGCGATTCCTTCATTGCGAATTTACATACAAATACATATTTCGGCTTCTATTGAATAACAAGTAGGGCTGTACACGGGCACCTGCCTTCCTTAAAAGGAATGTCTAAAATGGCACATATTCTCCTCCTTACATCACTAGAAATCCGATAATTTTTTGCTCTTCTATGCAAATGGGGAATGACTAAGTCTCTAGCCAATTTTTTTAGAAAATTTGATCGCGTCATTTTTGTACAATTATTGTACGACTGGTACATTATATAAGCAGAATTAACAACGTGGAGTCAGCCTGACTCCATACAAAAATTACTATAAGCTATTTCACCAACAGCTCGCGGTACACTAATAGGATTTAGGGGGTGCATTAATTATCACTCCATTTGAAGGTACTGAAATCACAGGAGCAATATTATAAAATGAGTCAGAGCATGATTTCAATTTAAATTCCTTCTTAATTCATAATTACTTAAAAGTTTAACTTTAATTGTGGCACCCCTGCTAAGTTTATCCTATCAAAATATGCCAATATGGTCATTAATTTATGTGTATATTCTATCTACCAAATTTTATTGAAATCGGTTCAGCCAATTCTTCCCTGATATATGCGTACGGACGGACATCACGAAGATAATAGTGCTTTTCAGTATTGACGAAAACCCTTAAAAAGGAAAATTTTCTTATGTTACTTATGTAATGATTTAGAATAAAGACAAAGTAACCGAAGAATACATAAAAATGATGTACTGCATTTTAAGATTTATCCAAAAAATTTCAGTCGAGACATGAAAAAGTTGATCTGCGGGAAATATTTTCCCTAAATCGTACATGCAGAAAATGAAATGTTCAAAATAGTTTAAATTTATATATGAAGAAGGTTGCATGCCAATAACTTCTATAGTTTTCACGATATTGATTATTAGATAAAAGCGCAGATTCACGCTGGATAGGTAACGGATCGGCCTGCAAATCGTTTCTCCCCAGCAAATAGTCTCTAGTTATTTCAAGCTAAAGTAAAAGTATCAGTTTTAAAATATCATGTTTATCATAAATCCTTAAAATTTTCATAAAAATCCAATAAAAATGTGAAAGGTTATGATTTTTTGCAATTTTCGCGCTGCATCGTCTCTCCTTCGGCATCCTGGGTGGGATTTATATAAAGGTCCTCCGGGTCAGAGGGGTTAATCCCTACAATGCGCCGACATGTAATGCAACAAGCGCAAGGGCCAGCGTCTTGTTTTCCGAGAAACAGTGTTCCGATGACACAAGTTATGGAATGCTCACTTGGTTTGGTTGTAAAATTCTATGTTCTTAGACAGGGTAACTGGTTTATCACCAGTGGGGTTCATCAAACAGAGCAAAAGTACCATCTTCTTCTGCTTGGTCTTCGGTTGGCAGTAGAACGCCAATGTTAGGATCCAACTGTGGGCGAATATGGCAAAACGTCTCTCTCGATTCAGAGAAAACGGAAACGCGCGCAAACCCAAGGACGTTCGCTGTCCGACTCACACACCAAATGGTGAAACTACACAACTTTGGGAAAAGAACGTATTGACTTAAAATTAATGGTGTGTTACACCTAGAGCTGCCATACGTCCTCATTTTCCCGGGCATGTCCTCAGTTTTGATGTTCGATGGACCGTCCGGGAGGAATTTCTAAAATTTCGAGAATGTCCGGAATTTTGGTTCAAAATCTCCTGATCTTCAGTATCGGTGAAATTTTATGAAGTATGCTCATACCAGCGTTGCCAGTTAAGCAGATTTCCGTATTTTTCTAAAGTATCCCCACTTCCGGTTGTGAATACAGGTATCCCTCGATTTACGCGTTCGGGGAGCGCGTTTTCACATATATGCGATTTTATTCTTACGGCCATTTATCGATATACAAGTCGCGTATTTCCATTTATACGATTCGTTATGCGCACAGTATGTACTATTAATAGTTTTATTATTTATGAAATATTTCAAAGATTCTTGCCCGTCTACTATTTACCCTTATTGTCACTTCATTGATACCATTCATTGCATCGTACGACAGAGCAGGGTTTCCCGGGAGTTCCTACGGCAGTAGAATTTCTTTTCTCATTTCCCTCTTTGCGCGAATAATGCGCTTGAACCAACTTTTTTGCGCAAAAATATTCGTTGAGTTGGGTGAAGAGAATATATCTGTATAGGGAGTTCACTGATCGAAGGAGCTTCGAGAAATCTGTGATTTATGGCAGAAACTTAAAGAACAAAATATTAAGGAATTGTAAAAGAGGACGTTGCACAGGACGCCATATCACGTCGAAAACGCTTTGGGGGGTTAAAACGCTCATTAAATCAAATTTAAAGATGTTTATAACTGGAACACATCTACTCAGGAACGAAAACAACGCCTATTACATTATTTTAAATGGTAAAAATATTTTCGATCTACGCGTTTTCCCTTTACGCGACGATTTCCAGGAACGCAACTCTAACGTAGATCGAGAGATACCGGTAATTTACTTAGAACAAGGCGTTACTGTTTGGCCGTGTGAAGATTGTTCTTCTTTAAAGAGTTTGAGTGGCGAAGTATTTCCTCCGTTCTCCTTCAATTGTTGAAGCCTTCGTAATTGCTCTGCGCACATTTTGCATAACTGTATCCAACATGGAACAGATACACTGAATGTGGACATCGAGTCAATTGTTATAAAGATTTTGAATTATTAATCATTTTAAACTGTACGTTTTGAAAGTTTGAAACAATTTGGGGAATTTGCCCAAGTAACTTAAAAAAAGCTACTTTATCACAGTAAAACTCGCTGACTTTCACTATTACCTGTTATTGATAGGCTTCTACATGTTTCTAGCATCATAAGTAAATATGTCATAAGACTTCCTTAGAAGAGTATAAATATTTCATGCTGAAATTAAAAGTTAAAATTCAGGAAAGTATTTTAAATCATAGGTTTATACAGGCATGCCTCGTTTAGCGCATGGTCGTTTAGCGCATTTTCGACAGCGTAATTGGCATCTCAATTTTTATTTAAGAAATAAAGTTTTTAAATGGCCACGGTCTGTTAATACAGTCTCAACTTTTTTCTTACTTACCTTCACTTCTTTGTTCCAAAGATAATCGGTTATGTATTAAATACTAATTAAAGACAAATTTGTTGTTATTTATACATTTGTTCGCTTAATTTCTGTATATTTCACCTGTTCACTTCTACGATGTTTTTACATTGGTTTACAGTATTTTGCAGTGATCCAAGCATTGGAAGTTTTGCAATTGTTAGCGTTACTGTTGAGATGGTTAGGGATAGATTCACTTTGGTTGGTTTTTTGCTTTGAGGTTCCTGACTGAATGTCATTTTTCTGTTGGTACCTATGTTAAATTTATGTAATAATATACCTATTCCGTTATTGTTAGCGCTTAAAAAATCGGTAGTTTACACTTCGTCTGTCCGTGGACAAAATTTTGAAGTAACGAGAAAAGCTGGAAAACTAAGATTTTTAGGGTAGTTTTAGATACGAGCCCTATTGAGTTTGGAGAGCGTTTGTCTGTCCATTTGCCTTTTCGCAGGATTTCAAGTAAACCCTTATGAACTATCTATATGGGATCCTGTTATGGTAAGGTTCGTTTTGTTTACGTTATTACAACAATAAAAGCGAAGCACAAATACGTTCAGTTTACATTTATAAAATGGATCAAGGTCACATTAAAATTTCTTAACTGCGGTGAGGTATGTTTTTAGTAACTTTTAATTGTTTTTTAATTTTACGTGTCGTTATAAATGCTTAGCTCTAATGAAAATACAACGTTATATTATAATTACTTAGTTTGATATCTAAATCTGGAGTTTGTTGAAAATGCATAAACGTTAATATTCCGAAATTTTACGTGAAAAAAAAAACTAAAAAAGCGCTTTTGGAATCTGCTTTTACAATTTTTAAAAACTTGTTTTCGTTTGCGCTGACCGATCACTATCCAAGACCTTCAGTTTGGACGTCATTAATAGGTATTTTGCTTCATTTATATTACCAAATAAAATTTAACAGCAAATAGCGGAAAGGTAATTTAAATTAATCATTAGTAATACATTAAAAGATCGTTTATCCGAAATGTTCGGAACGTGAACCATTTTGGATAATAGATATTTTTGGATAATAAATGTCTCAATCCTTAAATATAACGCCAACCAAAAAAAATGTTTTTACCAAGATATCGCAAAAATAAACAGTAATATCAACGAATTAAATGCAGAGGATTTTTAGGCACTTTTCGCTTCCAGCACGTGCATAGCCAAGAAACTACCTACAGTGTTAAACAGAGATGCATTAAACAGTTTTGGTTATTTCTTGCTTAATCATACCTGCGGTAAAGTGATACCCAGCTTGGAAGGGTGAGCTCGGGAGTCGAGGAAGGGTTCGCAGAGCCGAGGACTTGAGGTATCTCACGCGCTAATGAAGGTCCAAGGGATTGACCGCTGCTAAGTCCACGTCTATCTAATTTTAACCAAAATTTAATTTATATTTCCTTTTTTATAAACGTTTTGTTTTAACATTTCTTCTTCTTAATTATATTAAATTATGTTACATAATGTTATTTTAGACTAATCATACTTGTATACATAAATTTCAACGTTCTGTATCAACGAATTATTTTGAAAAAAACACCATTTACCAGCACCATTCAACAGCTCTTTCCTTAATTTTTGTTCAAAATTTCACTTTCTTTTATTTACTTCGAACGAACATGTTAACATAACGAAACAACTCGGAGTTTAAATTCTGCTCACATAAAGAAATGATAACATTACATCGATTAATCAAATAATCGACTAAACCGATTAGTTCCTACATTTAAATAACATGGAAATGTGCGCAGTATATATTTCATTTTCTTTATAAAATTACTTACAATAATCACACGACCTTGGAACTTGAATCAAAGAACGCTTAAAAGAATACGTATTCTTCTTCTTACGGTCGATTTTCTAATATGCGTCGATTTGATACACGAATTGTTTTGAACACAAAAATTTTACGTTTTATGAATGTAAAAACATTCGTCGTCAAGGAAACCTCCACTGTCACTGATCGGTTAGCTGGGTATAACTCGTTCCATTCTTCCGCTGTTCTGTTTATAAAAGAATATTTGCCAAAGTTTTTCTTTTGGAATTTGGTCCTTACTTTATGCGCATGGTCCTTTTTCCGATATAAGTCGGATTTTCTAATCTGTCACGTAGTTCCTTCCAGATCCTGCTCAACCTCCACCTTCATTCCAATGGTTCCCATCCTAACTCTCTTAACATTTTTCTATAACGCTCTCCTCTCTTCGAAAACGATCTATCATAAATATCGCTGCCTTTCGATGGACTTTCTCCTGTTTAATAATTTGTTCCTTGTGATGTGGATCCCAAACTACTGACGGTTAATATGCGTTCTTTGCACGAAGTGAACGCATATAGTGGAGGTCGATTCCGTCCGTCCACATGTTAAAACTCAGAAACCACTGGACGTATTATGATAAAATTTGGTATTGGGAAGTTTTGATAAAATTTATCGATTGATTTCAATTTTGGTGAAAATCGGACAACAATGATGACCACTTTACATGAAGACCTACCATGTTCCTTGGTTTCAACTCTGGAACAGCTGGCCGTATTTTAATAAAATTTCGTATTGGAAGGTTTTACTAAAATAAGTCGACCGATTCCAATTGTGTTTAAAATCGGGCAAAAATTACGACCACTTTACATGAAGACCTACAAGCAGTTGACTTCCTTTGTTTCAACTCGGGAACCGCTTAATGTATTGTGATGAAATTTGGTATTGGGAAGTTTTTCTGAAATCGGTCGACCGATTTCAAATTTGGTTAAAATCGTACAAAAATGACGACCACTTTACATGAAGATCTACATGCAGTTTACACTGAAATTAATTAAAAAGGAAATGAAATGAAAGCATTTTTCAGAAAATGTTGTTACAATATTTTTTATTTAAAAAATAATGTTGATAGTCATTCAATGGAAGATATAAAGAGAATTACTTTATTACAAGCAAATCTCTGCACAAACGCTAACAAGAAGTGAAAACACGAATAAAAAGAGTGTTAGAAGTGACCTTCGTAGAAGTTAAGAATAATGTCCACACATTTAGCACTCAAAGTGTTAATATATTATTAATTTTTCATTAAACTTGAATTCCAGTTTAATTTTACAACAGTAAGTAATCAATACAAAAATTATATATAATTATGTGTGTGTGTGTGTCCCTTGAAATTCACACTTAAATTATACAGAATAAGTTACTTACATTAATATAATAAAAAAGATCAAACAAAATTTCGTTTAAAAATATTAATATTAAAAATGGAGCATAGAATTTCTTTTACAGTACATACCAAAGGAATATTCAATTGACAACTGAATATTGAAATAAATATGCAATCGATCAATACCATTCATATTTTACTACCCCTTCCCTGAGATATTTTGGATCTCTTGTTAATTTACCTTTTTGCAATGGTTAGTGGAGATCACTCTTTGGAATATATTTATTAATATAATTAAATCAAATTAATTAATTGTCTATGTATTATATATATATATATATATATATATATATATATATATATATATATATATATTATAAACCGGCGCTTGTAAGTCAAGTTGATATCTTTTTGTTAAAAAATATAATTCAACTCGTGTAGTTTAACTTTTATCTAAATAACCTTGAATTAAATACGTTTTACTTGTCTAATGCAATATTCTACTAGTCATACCGTACACAATAAATAAATTAAAACGTTTAGTTGACACAAATGTAATTAGTTATAGCGGGCATGTGATTTCGCGTAATATTTTAAGACAAATGTCAAAAATTTCAATTCTCATTTATCAAATCCGTGTAATTTCATACTTTATTGTATGTTTTAGGAAAAAGGGTAAAAGAATCAACACATCTAACACTGATAACTTAAATGACAGATGATTAGATTGTTTGAAACGATATATAGTAACTTTTTTGGGACATATGGCTTAGTATTATTTGTGACAGCAGGCTGTACGTTTGGATGGATTTTACTCGAAATCCTTCGAGTCATTTCTAGGTAAATCGAATTTTGTTTTCAAATATCCTAGAATAAAGTACCCTTAATTGTTGCGCAATATCGTTTATCTCTTCATAATGTCTTTTATGAATGATATTATCCATAGATATGAGATATCATTCGATTTAGTTTAACCGTAAGGCTGTAGTATGAGTTTGAACGGACCGCGGCGGAGGCGTTACGTCATAAGGCTTAGGTAAGGTAGCTTAGCGTATATTTTAATGTCACTGGACGTTATATAGTGATTTCAAGAGACATATGGCTTACACAGTATTATTTATGATATCAGGTTCTACAATTAGATTTTAATCAAATTCTCTGTAGCCATTTTTGATTTATTCAAATTTTTCAATAACTCACCAACCCTTGATTTTAGTGCAATATCATTTTTAAAAAATGATCTGCAAAAGATGATGTATTGCACAAATACGAGCTATCATTCGATTTTATGTACCCACGCGTTTGAGTCCTAAAACGGCGAACAGACCGACAGACAGAAAGGCGGCATGGCGAAAACCTATTTTATGGACTCATGGACACCTAAAACGTGTATTTCCATCAAAATCTCAAAGTCGAATTTTTGCGCGATAACAATCAATACTTGCTCAATGTACTACGTATATGAGAAAGTAAAAATATGAGATTCCATAATTTAGGTTATTTTCGAGTTATCGTATGTGCAAGAAATTATGTGCTAGTAATCACATGCCTATTTAAAGCTATTAAATACTTTCATCGTAATTTTTTCAAAATTCCCAATGGTATATTCCCTCCCAAAATTCCCAAAACTCCCCAGGGTTTAAACCGAATTTATTTCCACCTTCGCATCTCTCTAGGTAGAATACATAAAAACGACTCAGATTGGGCATATTAGAATTTTTCACGATGACTACACCTCAGTTTACTTCAGGAAAACGGATAATCTTCCAAATTAGGATAAATGAACATTTATGATGTTTCCAAACTTAAGACTGCTTCAACTTCACTGGGAACTGATGAAAAAAAACCCTAAAAGTGACGTTGAAGTTGAGTTTCTTCATTTTGAAATCAATGGCCTCAAGCTAGACTCTTATAGAGAAATAATTCCTTGTAGAGTAAAAGTCCGTTCTATAGGCACCATCAGGACCAAAGTCATGCCGCTAAATTGAATGTGCCGGTATAGCGAATGGCCAACTAAATGACATTTGTATTGCAATGGAAACAAGTATAAATAGTACGTGGTAACCGCGTAGCATAAATTTGGTTTGTTTCATATATTTTTTATTTACTATCCCTTTTTATGCTACTTAAATATTCGTCAAATAATTAAATAACGAAAAAATGTTCATACAAGGTTTTTGATGGTGTGGGAACACATTATTTATTTTCTTCTAAATATTATTACATTTTGCGGGAAATAACGCACGCCTTAGGTTATATGCCATTGGCCAGTAGATGTAAATTATTATATCATCCCATAATATGACATTTTAATTCATGTTATGCAGTTTGCAGCAGTTTTTACTGGTTATCCGGTCAGCGGGTCAGCCGCCTGACACTCCTCTCTAAGAAGCTATGAAATAATGAAATTTTATCAAAATATATCGTTATTTTACATTTACAGTGTTCAGGTTATTCAGAAAATTTTCCAGAAAAAAGTAAGCATCTACTGTACATACATTCACGGGTTTCTGAATTCATTTATTTTGCTAATGAAGTACATTAAAAAGGTTATGAGTACCTACGGTAAACGATAATGACCGTAGTATTATGAAAAAAATAACGTATAAAATTATACATAAAACTCGAAAATAATATTAGAGAAGCCTTTTAAGTGTTTAAAAGGAAATTAATCAATTTTTAAGATCTAGTTCTTTACCGCTTTTTATACACTCTGAATGACAGCAGTTAAATTTTTGCAGAAAAAAGTAATCGGTTGGGTACGTTTCATGTACTTTTCATGAAATTCATTATTAATTACTAGTGTTTCCACAATTTTATGGGAATTTAGGACTAATATTGCATTTAATTGAAATTTAATCTGAATCTCATCGGAAAATTACTCGGCGGTAGTTAATTATAAATAATTATAAAACACGCGTTTCCCTTCGCCCTCCAGAATATGAATAGAAACTTTTGTCTATGAACCGATTGATTTTGTCAACTGTCGATTAACAATCGGTTGTGAAAATAACAGGTTGTACTCATAAATACACGTAATACGAATTTAACCATGCGCAATATGTCACGATTATTGCGAAACCTAGTAGCCGTAAACTACCATCTATCACCTCCTCTTAATTCACCTTTAAATTTTTTTTTCTAACTGAACCCCTTTTGCATATTATTCATTTAATGCGCTTTTATATGATTATCATCCCATCAAAAAATTACTCTAATTACTTTCCTCATGCCAATGATAAACCCCTTCCCTCCCACATACACACTCACGCACGCAGACACACACATACACATATGGATAAGGAGAAGTAAATTGGTATATCAACGAACACTTGGTTATGAGGGAGGGAAGGAATGGTAGATCCGCTGGGGTGTCGGAGAGGCCATTAATATAAAACGATTGAAGAACTCTTGGGGTGGTGCCTTCCTCAGCACGACAGGAAGACATCTGATGACAAAGACACTGGGGTAGAGGTATAGGAGTGGAAGCGTAGTGTGGAGAGGTCGGGGATTGGAGGATGCAGAGGGGGTGGGGGAATGGCCGAATAGGAGTGAAATACTAGCGAAGGTTGAGGCCAGGGGGAGAGAAGGAGTTTAGAAGGTAGTATGAGCAAACTCTCACTGACGGAGTTGAGGAGCGGAAGCATTATAGAGAAGTGCACGGTTGGCCCTCACCGTGAAGCAATAGTTGAACTTCGAATTGCGTTTATTCACATGAACGACCACGGACAGCGGTTGTTTAAGAATGACGCTGTTGCAGTGGCCGTTCATGCAGATGATGAGGGGATTGCTGGTGAGGCCAACATAAAAAGCGGAAGATTGGGTGTATCCCAGGAGGTAAATGATATTTCGGGTGGTGCAGTTGGTAGGATGATGGTTAATCAAATGGAAAAACGAAAACTCCATGGAATCGAACTCGGGCATTTGATTTACACGGCGAATGATAAAAGAATTTATATGGTATCATTCTAATCAAAATTGAAAGAATCTTTGAAAATGATGTTATTCGGCGTTATTTGAAATACGATATGAATGCATGTGACATAATATGTGGGCAGCATTCAAAATCGCGAAATTATAAATGGGATAATCCATACTAATTTTATTATTGCGAAAATTGCATATTTCATTTGTGTCCAAAATTACAGTAACGCTTCAAAACATGGATCAGAGTGTCTTTGAATGCATGAAGAAGCATTTTAGAAAGGAACTTCTTACCTTGATACTGAAAGGCAAAGGTATATTAATAATGATGTCTCAATAAAAGATCGTTAAACCTAGTTTTTGTGATGGATTCAAAGGGAAGAACTGCTTGGAGCCAGAGCAGCTCTAAATTTCTTTCAAAAAAGGATGTGAGTGACAACGAGTAGTGGCATGCATCTGGGTTTACACTCTTTTTCTCACAAATCAACAGGTATTAAGGTTCAATATGATAATGCAAATGATGGAAAAGTGGCATCTAAAATTAAGGAATGCTATGTTAGTCACACTGAGGCTGCTAGTTTTGAAAATTGCTCAAATATCAGGAATAACAAAACAATATGATACTGGTAGATGTGGATCTCAGGCATTTGTGACATAGGAGGACAAAGAAATGATTTATTCTGAATAAACATTTAAAGATAGACCTTTGAATAAAAATGTTAAATATTAAGCTATAACCTATAGCAAGGGTCGGTGACGTATTTCTGTCGGCTGCCACTCTTTATCAACGTTCATAATCTGTGACCCCTGCGCGTGCCATCCTGAAAATTCGTTCTGTCCATAGAACTTACAAAAAATGATTATTATACTGTAAGACGTCCTTAATATAATTCATAATCAATGCAGCACTAAATAAAATTTAAATAAAAGGAAAATTTCTTTTTAAATACATATTTTTTGTAATTCTTCTCTGAAATATCGTGCCATGTAAAATCTGTTCGAGCGCCACCTTTTGGCGCGCGTGCCACAGGTTGCCGAAACCTGAAATATAGTTTTTTACGTGCTGCAATTTCTGTTAAGGTCAGCATTTAATATTTTATTAAATATGTTAGTAAAGCCATAATTTAGCATTTTATTGGATTTGTGGTGAATAAGGAAATTTTCCATTTAAGGCTTAATTTATGAACTTGCGACTTTCCAAATGTCGGTTTATTAAGATTGTGCCCAGTTCCAACCTTTAAACAAGGTTGTACTTTGGAGATGTATATGTTTTGCCTTTAGTAAAATGGTTTTGAGTAATTTTATCGCTATAGCTGGTATTTTATTATCTTGATAAAATAAATGTAGTTGCAACGTTATATTATATACTACAATACATTTTTGCTACAAGCTTGGAGTAATATTAATTCCTTTATGAATATGGCAAAATCGTTTTTAGAGTAATGTTAAGTCGTTTATGAAGATGGATAAAACGTTTAAATGATGTTTGCATTTGAGAAAACTATAATAGAAAAAACAATGTTGCTAAAAATGAAAGCTAAAACAAATCTCTCTCTGGTCTCCAGCACAGAGAATATTGAAATAATACACAAAAAATAATTTCATTTAAAATAGCTGGAACTGCCATTAGAAATAAAAGTAATATCAATAAAGGTTCACACTTTTACCAATTTGTAATGAGAAGCCAACCACCATATATGAATGATTGGTTTGAAGTATTAATCCTATCGGCAGTTGACGATGTTAATTACAGCATGTTACGCGAATTACATTTATAAAGATATGATTTACATGTTCAAAAGGCTATGTACAATATGCTGTAACTTCCTACAATAAAAATATCTTTGGTTATAGTGAATCATTTATTCAAATACCAAAATATTCATTCAATAATCAGCATATTTATCGTTTGTAAACCGTAATTGATACATAAAGCATATTTCTTATAATACAGAGTATGTCTTAATGAGAAAAACGTGAATATAGTAGTGCCGATAAGATTATATTGGCCGTTAAAGAAGCACAATCACGTAATTAAACAAAACCACTCAGTGGTCACCTCCATATCTGTCTCATCTTTACACAACCATAACGGTAAATATTACTGGAGCTAGGTGATTTCAGATTAGTAAATAGTGAGCAAAGAGAATACCTTAACAACTACAGGAAAAAACCGACGGCTGTCGTAATACTGAGCTCCGTGACACGAGCCATCACACGCACGTCTCCACCCGCGATAGAGGAATCGCTTCGGGAAGCACGCACGCAACGACGTCGCTTTCATCGTCAAACCGCGTCCCACTCCGAGCATACGCTGCAACCGGCGCACTGCCTTCCTTCAGAACCACACGGACGGCGCATCTAGGCGGCTTTGCGCTCAAAGCGGATCGAGACGGACGCGCGGTGCTCGCTTCGGACATCGAGGCCAAATGGCTCCCGATGCAGTCAATTTTCGCTTTGCCGCACGCACTGTCGATCTCTTCGCATTCTGGAGTATCGATCCTGGAGTCGTCCGAATCGATCGGATCGCTATCGGATACGTCGCAGATCGAAAGCCCCGAAAGGTCGCTAGGCCACGGAAGCGGTTTCTTCTCGAGAAGAGCAGTACTCGCAAGAGAGGCGCCCAAGCGAGGAGGCGTGCTCTCGAAGAGGACAGCTTCTCTCCCGTTAGCCATCCGCAGTCTCTCGAGGGTGCCTTCGCCGCCGCCGTTGCGGTCCGCGGTCGACCGGGTACGCACCCACGGCAAGGAGGAAGACGAGGGCTCCCTGTAGGATGCGGCGACCTCTCTTCTCGACTGCGTGTGGCGATGCCTGCGATGGTGGCGGTGGTGAAGGTATCTGCGGTGCCTTGGAAACATACAGCACAGAGTCTCTCGGAATGCCATCCTATACTTGGCGGACATGACGTTGTAAAGTATGGGGTTGACGGTCGAGGAGAAGTAATAGAAGCAACCGGTGATGTAGTACATCCACTCGTTGATTTTGACGTAGTTAGGCGAGTTCTTGGCGTAAACGTATAGGAGGCGCTGGGCGTGGAATGGCGCCCAGCAGACGAAAAAGGCGCCCACCACTGCGGCTGTAAAGCAAAAGAAGAAAAATTATATATGCGTAAGGAAATGGATTTCTCATAACTAGCCCTTTCTCTGACAACGACTCTTTTTACCGTCACACTCTTTTTACACGAAATATCAATTTTTGTCATTTTTTCAAAAGACACTGTTTTCTGCCATTTCCTGTATCATAGCAGAAGCTAGTATAGAATTAGAAAATATCGAAAAAAATTCCATTCTCGACCTTGATAAATTCTTTCTAGCTTCAAATCTTTTGGGAACATTAAACACGGAAAGAACCGATAATGAAAAGTATACTGCAGTGGGAATGTTAACAAGTAAGACACTTCGCAGCATGAGGAAATTTGGGGCCGGTAAAGTGGTGATGAAAATATGATAGTAAATAATGGAATTGTTGATATCACTGACTAAAGTGCTATTAAGGCATTAGAAATGCCGGTTATAACGCAGAAACTTACACCATGCCCTCCATATACAACCGTATTCTAACTATAAATGTAAAATTTTCAGCGCTATAACTCAGGTAATTCACTTACAGTGAAATTATTAATAATACCTAGCATTTAAGTGACGAAGAATTCAAATACCCTCCCGAAGAAAAGGTTAATATCGCATAGCCTATAAACCACTTTATTTCGAAGTCAAAGAATCCCAACACGTAGATGTGCATTTTTAGTGCATCTTCCCATGCAATTTCCAGTTCAATGATAGTTATCAGGAGACTGTACAGTGTGAATTGCAGACGCGCAATTGAGTACAGGGTAATCATCGTGCCCGTTTTTGGACATGCTTCCGCCTCTCAACTTGTAAGGACATTTAGAGCAATAATTCGCGAGGGTTATGATATGTAAATATAAAGCTAATTGAGGCGTAAAAAAGGAACATACAATAAACCAGAATGTTATTAGTGCACTCGTACATTAAAGAAACTGCATCGACACCCATCGCGAATGAGCAAGCAGATGCAACACTGATGTTAACATTATAACATATATTGTTCTGAGCCACCAGCTGCAACCTACGTCATCCTATCTTGCTTGTCTTGAGTTACGCGCCTGAGAGTAAGGTTGTTTTTGTGCCAGCTGCGAGTTTTGCGAAATTGGTGTACCATCTCTCACTGACGATCAGAAGCAAAATCAACAGTTTTTTTCTATTGCGATAGTATAGCAGAAAATGAGCGTTGTTTGCGGAACGACCAGTCAAATTAGAAACTTTATTGGCGGTTGGGAGAAAAAATTTATAAAGTTCTGAAACTTGGCAAATTTGTTTGTTAGGGCAACCTAACTAACATATCAAAAGTTGGCATGCCTGACGTTTACGCGTCGGTCGTTTTGGCGCCAAAATGGCCGCCGGAGCACGACCCGCGACTGGCCTTTGGTGAATAACTCGGAGACGGCCAAATCTACGGCGAAACTGTACGTTAAAAAACATGTAGAAAATAAAATTTCCTACAAGAAAGGTTCTTTGCAACGTTTTTGTTACTGCGATGGTATAGCAGGAAATTATCGTTTTTGTGGAACGCAGGCCGCGCGGTCTTAAAATCAAGTGTTGTGAGCTCGTTATTAGTAATGATATGTAATTAAAATAAACAGTGGATTAGAGCCTTAAGGTGATGCGACTATAAAAAACGCGTCTGGAGCTCTACCACAGCTGGTGGTGTGGAAACGAGATCACAAGCAAGCAAGAATTAAACAACACAATCAAAACGCGATCTATGTACCTTGCCCAGCGGATTCCCTAAACTTAGTAGGGGCTAATGATACAGAATGTTGTCCTGAAGCAGTGTCATTTTTTTGGACTTATTCAAGAAATTTATAACTTTTTCCGCGTCGACTCGAAGTTGGTAAGTTCTCAAGGGAATCTCTTTCGGATACGCGGTGGGCAACTCGCACACAAGCTTGAAGAGTTATTATTGATTCTCATTGTGATATAAAAGCCTGTTTGAATACGTTTTCTGAGGACAATAATGAAAAACCTGACACTAGGAATCAAGCAGAGAAGATTGTCAAGAATTTGGAAACATTAGAAAATTACATTTTATTAATATTTTGATCTGATTCTGATTTGATTTGATCTGATCTGATTCAAGATTTTCGGCAGTGAGCAAAAAGTTGCAAAGTGTAGATATTGACATAGGAGTTGTCGCAGATTTATTTGAATCGCTCGCAGGTTACGTCAGATCGGCTCAAGATAATTCTTCCGAATATGAGAATAAAGAAAGCGAAAACGGAAAGTTTTTTATGAAGTAGCTGAACCCTCTTCTTCCGAAACCACCTCAGTCGACGAAGATAGAAGCATTTTTCGCAGGAATGTTTTTATTGTTATTGTAGACAGGATTTTGGTCGAGTTGGAACGAAGACGCGCTTCTTATGCAGATCTGGATAGTAAATTGGGTTTTTTGTCGAGGCTTCAAGTGCTTGAAACAATGGAAATAAAACGAGCCTTAGAAATAGCGGAGCAATATTACGACGATTTAGATTATACTTTTCCAGATGAGTGTATACACTTTAGAGAAGTACTTTCTTTTTCTATTCTGGCAGAAACTCGATTCGATAGCGGCTGCCGTAAATCATTTTTATATTAACTGCAAGAAGTTGTTTACAAAAATTCACTGCAAAATTTCCAAATGTTGATATAGCTCTTCGTATTATTTTTATCTGCTGCGGTGTCCAATTGCAGCGGTGAGCGGTCATTTTCCACCCTAAAAAGATCCAAGAATTATCTATGATCAACAACGACTGAGGAGAGGCTTAACGCTCTGTCAATAATGAGTATTAAAGCAGACATGGCAAATGCTTTGGACTATGGAGATGCCATAAACAATTTTGTTGAACTGAAAGCGCGGAAAAAGAAGTTTCGCTAGCGAAGCAAGTGTTTTTAAAAAAATACATAATGTAAATATAATAATTTTGAACTGAAATACATCTATCTTAAACAAAACCCATTTGTCTTTTTCTTATATTTTTGTTAGGTACAGCTTTTAATACTAAAGAAAAATAATTTGGGGCGCATCACTTGAATTCGCCTAGGGGCGCCGAGAGCCCAAAAGCCTAAAAGCCTGGGGCACGATTTGAGACGTATTATTAGAAAATAGAGTAAGAAAATGAAGTTTCATTCTTTGAGCCATCCTTGGCTTTAAAACCCAAATTCATACGATTATTTTAAGTAATTTAAAAAGGCAAATAAAAAATATAATGCACATATTCCCAAAGGACAAATAAAATGGACCTGGAAACGAATTGGCGTAGTAATTATACACTCATTTTCAAAAGTATTCCAACAATTTGAGAGGCGTCGCTTTCGCGGCAGACTGAATTTTAACTTCCAATCTACGTGAATGTTACGTCAGTCGGTGAATATGTATTCCTGTCGTGACACCACCTCAGCCTTCAGGGTTCATTTTATATATCGATAGAAGTAAATTTTTGTATGTATGCACGCACGTATGCATGTGCGCGTGCATGCGTGTATGCGTGTATGTGTGTATGTATGCATGCATGCATATGGATGATTCTATAGCTCGAGAACTACATAACATAGAAGCAAGAGAAAGGTATAATTTTAATTGCAGTGCTGAGAAAGGTGGTGTAGTAAGGTTTTTAAACCGATTTGATTGACCATTTTTATTTTTTTTTAATCTTTTCTCTTCCAATTTTTTCCATTTGAATAACATGGGAATAAGTGTAGACAAATTTTAATTTGGACTTTAAAGTTACTAATAACCCTAGTACGAGTTTCAGACTTGAACCCAAGAACGCAGAAATGAATGAAGTTTTGTTTTCCTACTGTCGAATTCCAAATATGGACCAAAGATATCCTAAATTACATTTATAAAAGCAAAATTTCGACATTTTTTAATCTAAAACTTATGGTTGTCATGTATATCCAATTGTTGCCGACTTCTTGAACTATGAATACCGCGTATGCGAGTTTGTTATTTTTATCATGGTGACGTAAATAAACAAACCTCTGTCAATAGAACTGCTGGTATTGTGAGATAAAGATTAGCGCTGATTAGCGCAAGCTATATGTGAAATGCAAGAGACATATTTTTAAGGTGCATAGTGCGAAAATTGCGGAAAAGTAGAGAAAATGTAAAGATTTAAAATTTCAATAAATTTCAACAGAAATGTCAAAACTATACCGTTCAAAACTTGAAACATTTGCCTGCATAAAAATAATTAATATTTTATTAAGTTGGGAGTAACCTTATTAACAAAGAATAAAAAAATTCTAAAATTTACTCAGTAGTTTTAAAATATTTTGTTTAGTTTCAAAAATTAGCGTTTATTAACGGAAGTCACGTATCAAATTCGCAAGATTGGCTCTCAAAAAGTTCATTATCTTTGACAGTGAGCCCAACTCACTCCTAGTGTATATCTTTTGCTAGAAATGCAGTCTTATGTCTACGATGGGTCTTCGCTGGTGTTGAAATCGCGAGCTGGAATTCTTCAACGGGAAATTCCCCAGGCCCAAACGTATACCCATATCTATTTAATCGCATTGTGCCAGTGAAGACAACGTTACTTAAATTTGCAAGAAAATGTGATGTTATGTCCAAATAAAGCCCACCCGGGCCTTCACAGTGAAATTCCTGTTTTCATAGTTCTTCACTGTCATAATTTGAAGTTCTTTTTGTTAAAAGAATCTTTGCTAAATTTCATATATTGTATTAATACAGGACTAATATGTAATAGAAGGTTGAAAGATTAACACTAAAATATAATTTTCTTATCAATATTGAATCAGAAACCCGAACAACGTTGAATTGAGTCAAATAACTTGCAACTTTTTCGTACTTAAAGTTTTTTTGTATACTCTGCATTGATTATTTGTTCTTAATCTTAAACCCGAGCAACGTCCGGGTACTACTGCGAATTATCTATATATATAAAACGGTAAGACAATACGTGGCACACAATAACATTGTATTGCTAATCAACAGGATATATAAACAGCTGAAACCGCTGTCACTGAAACATATAAGATATTTGTATCATAACGTCAGTATTGTATTGTAAAATCTGTATTAAAGATTATTATTATTAAGAAGATATTACTTTTTTTAATTTAATTTCCGTACAATCTTATATGGTAGACTATATATTTTACGAGCTATAAGCCCGTTAAAAATTACGGAACTTAAATGATTAAACGTTTTCGTCTACTTAATAACCAGAATCCCTCTTGGTTGGTCAGAGACATTTTTGTTCAATGCGAATTTATAACACATAAATAAATTATATAATTTAGCATTTCAAGAGATATAGAATTTATCTTACGATAGTAAAGTAATAAATAAATAGTGTTCTGCATATCTGCAGGTTCAGGTGCTCCTCCTCCACCTTTTTCTATCCTGTGCCCTTCTCTTCATCCCTCCCTTAGAATATCCAACATTTTAATTCTTCTTCTTCCTCTTTTCTTTCTTCCCTCCACCGTTCCTTCAGTAATCCCTCTCTTCTCAAAACATGTCCGATCCATTTCTTCTTCCTAGTCACTATCGTGTCCATCAAACTCCTTTCCTCTTCTACTCTTCTTAGCACTTTCACATTTGTAATCCTGTCAGTCCATTTAACCTTCAGCATCCTCCTCCACACCCACATTTAATACCTCCACCCTCTCCCTGTCTCTCTTCTTCAATGTCCATGTCTCCGACCCATATAGCATCACACTCCAAACATAACACTTTACCAATCTCTTCCTCAATCCCAAATCCATCTTGCTGTTAAACAGCTTCCTTTTTCTATCGAACGCTTCCTTTGTCAAACCTATTCTCATCTTAATTTCCTTCTCACATTCCCAGTCCTCTGTCAACAACGTACCAAGATACCTGTACTGTTCCACCTGCTCTATCCTCTCCCCCCTTGCCTGCACTTCCATCCTTTCCTCGCCCCCTATTCTCATTACTTTGGTTTTTTTTCCATTTATTCTCAACCCATATCTTTCTTCCATGCTCACCAGATTCTGTAGCATCTGCTTCAAGTCTTCCGTCCTCTCAGCAAACAGTATCATGTCGTCAGCAAACCTAATTGACGATGTAATTCTTCCTCCAACGCTTACTCCTGTGCTCGTCTCCCAACACTCCTTTATCATTTCTTCAGTATAGATGTTAAACAGGGTTGGTGACAAACAGCAGCCCTGTCTAACTCCTCTCCCAATCTCGAACCACTCCGTCCTGCTTTCCCCTATTCTCATGGTCGCCTCCTGTCTCATGTATAGATTCCTTATCAATCTTCTGTCTCTCCAATCTACTTTCTTCTCCCTCAATATCTCCATCATTCTTTCCCACCTCACACAGTCGAAAGCCTTCTCAAAGTTCACAAAGCACAGACTGATACCCTTGTCCCGTTCTAAATACCTTTCTCCAATCGTCCTTACCACCCCTATGGCATCCCTCGTACCCATTCCTTTCCTAAATCCAAATTGTTCTTCTGCTACATTCTCTTCCATTACCCTCGTCAACCTTCTATTCATCACTCTCAACATTATCTTGGCCGCGTGAGCTATCAGAGTAATAGTTATCTGCTCCCTGCACTTCTTTGCCCCTTTCTTTTTAGGTAGTGGTATAATTTCCATTCTGACGAACTCCTCCGGCCACTCCCCACTCTCATATATTGCATTGTTCAAGTTGGTCACCTCTTCAATGCCTTCATCTTGCAGACACTTGAACAGTTCCACAGGTATCCCGTCTACTCCTGCCGCCTTTCCTTTCCTAATTTCCTTCATAGCTGCCACTACTTCCTTCCTCAGTATTGCCTCCCCCATCTCCTCCCTATCCACTTCCCCTTCTTCCTCAATTTCCAGCTCTGCCGGCTTTTCTTTCGTCTTGTACAACTCCTCCATGCATTTTTTCCACCTGCACATAACTTCCCTTTCCTCCTTCAGTATCCTACCATCCTTGCTCTCAATTTCTTTTGAGCCTCCTCCTCCAGATCTCTGTCCATCCCAAGTAATACTCCTGACCTTCTGATACGCTAGGTCGTACCTTCCCCTCTTCTCGAGCTCTTGTATCTCCTTGCACTCCTCCTCCAGCCACTTTTTCTTCGCCCATTCCGTCACCCTCCTCAGTTCATTGTTCAACCGCCGGTAGTTCCTTCTCCCCTACTCTGTGTTTACATTCTTGTATCTCCTTCTCTCCTCCATTTTTGCTATAATTTCCCCTGTTACCCAGGGTTTCTTAGCTCTCTTGCCTTTCCTGTATCCTATTTCCCTTTCCGCCACATTTACTATTCCATTCTTAATTCTTTTATTTTTCCTCTACTCCTTCGTTCTGTGTATTTCCTCTCTTCATCTGGTTTGCCATATCATAACCGGTTTCCTCTTTTGGCCTTTCTTTCAGTTTCTCTAGATTCCATTTCTTACCCATCTTTGCTTTTCTAACTCTTTTCATTTTGATCTTCATTTCCACCATTAGCAGCACGTGGTCGCTTGCTATGTCTGCTCCTGGGAGCCCACACACTCTTTTCACTCCGTTCTTATACCTTCCTTCTATCAATATATAGTATATCTGTTTCCTGTACATGTCACCTGGCGATTTCCATGTGTATAGCCTTCTCTTTTGATTCTTATACCAGGTGTTGGTTATTATCATGTTCCTCTCCTTGCAGAACTCGATAAGTTTTGTTTCTCTGTCCCAGCCCCAACTGCCCCACAACTCCATCGGCTCGTCCCTCTCCCACACTCGCATTCCAGTCTCCTATCACTATTTTACAGCATCCCTTTCCTTCCTGGTCCAGTATGGCACTTATTCTCTCATACACTTCCTCCACTTCCCCATCGTCATGGTCGCCGGTTGGCATGTACACTTGAATGACTAGCATGTTCTTTGGTTTAACATTTAATTTCAGTCCAATAATTCTTTCACTGTCATAAATGACCCTGTTAACACTCGGTTCAGTCATCTTATTAACTATCATTCCTACACCGTTTCTCCCCCTGGTATTCCCCGAGGAGTATAACTTGGTATCGTCACTCCTAAACTCGCCATTTCCCACCCATCTCACCTCGCTTATCCCAATAATATCCATCTTGTTTATCTCCATCTCTCACTTGAGATTTTCCAATTTTCCAGCTTTTAATAACGTCCTTACATTCCAGGTCCCTAACCTTAATCTTCCTCTTTCCTCTGAGGAGGAGGAAGATAGTAAAGTACATAATGAATATGCGGCATTGAACGCTATCATTACATTTCTTCTACAAAACAAATTATCAGCAACTACATCAATTTAAATAACCACAATGACCACACTATATTTACCATGTCGGCAGAGGTACATCACAATGCATCGCATTTAGCCAAATCTTACGTGTTAAATTATTAATAACATTAAATATTTATTTTTCAATGCATATCATTCGATATTGATACATAACAACCAAGTAGAAACTACGTCAATTTAAATAAAAACAAAATATTTACCAATTAAGAAGTAATACATGATAATACTTTTCCTTATTAATAACAATGGGTCGAGTCAATAAAAAATAAGCAAATGCTTATGCTTAAGATTTCTATCACATTTTAAGCAAATGCTTGATTTGGGGTGAATAAAAAAATAGCATTTCCTTTTGCTAGAAAGAATAAACATTTGTTTATTTTTAGAATTTTTCTTAAGCATTTGCTTAAAATTGTGTGAATAAAGCCGAGCTTTTGCTTAATGCTTTAAGCATATGCTAAAACTTTTTTAAGTGAGGCTTGCTAAGATATTTCTAAGTACTCTATTTTCATGATAATTGATCCTAAATATAAATAGGGTAATTTATGGTGACACTAAAGGTTAAAAACAACAAAAACAACTAACGGTTATAAAAATTTATGTCGTTCCTCTGAAGAAAATGTTAAGTATATTTAAAATCTGTTACTTGGAGAATATCAAGAGAGACGTGGCGGGCCACTGTCTTCCAAACAGAAGATAGAAATATTTTTAAGGTACTTAAGTGATCCCGGATTTCAAATAGGAGTCGGGGAAGAACACCACGTACAATGCAAAACTGTATGTAAGACAGTAAAACTTGTGACGTCCAAAATCATTATAAAGGCAAATGACTGGATAAAATTACTATAACTAATTGAATAAAAATGCACCCATGATTTGTGAAATTATCGAGTTCGGTTATAAAAAATAGTTTTAAAAATTATTAATTAAATTTTTAGAAAATTTTACCCAATATATTTGTTTTTAGTTTGAAATTCAACTATGTAAAACTTTAAATGTATACAAAAACAGGTGAGGGAAGAGTTGCAAAGAGCTTGTTTACGTAAAATTTTAGCATTTGCTTAAAACTGAGTAGTAAATGCTTATGAGCAAAAGCAAACTCTTATTCACTCAGTATTAAGCAAAGCTTTTTGCATTTGCTTATGCTTTTAGCAAATGCTTTTGTTTTACTGTTTGCTTTAAGCATTTGCTTAATTTTTATTCACTCGACCCAATGTCTAATGTTTATTTACTCAATGTCACTATCGACATGATAAACAGATTCTGTATATCGCATTGAAATACAACATAAAGTTAAAACCATTTAGATAATGTTTATATGCAACTATATATTAATTAATTAAATTAATATTTTAATTGTTTGCTCAGATAAAGGTAATGGCTTCAAGAGCAACACGTTACGCTGATTATAATGCGAGAAGAAGAGCAGAACGAGCATATCAATCTGTTGAAGAAGAACGAAGAATTGAGGGAGACAGGTAGAGAGGGATGGATGGAGATAAAGGGTGGAGAGAGGGAGGGAGACAAGAAGGGTGGGAGAGAGGAAGGGAGTGAGAGAGGAAGTGAGGAAGAGAGGAAGGGAGGGAGAGACGAAGGGAGGAAGAGAGGGATGGAGAGAGAGAGGGAGGGAGGGAGAGAGGGAGGGAGAAAGGGAGGGAGAAAGGGAGGGAGAGAGGGAGGGAGAGAAGAAGGGGCGGAGAGGGAGGGAGGGAGAGAGGAAGGGTGGGAGAGAAGAAGGGAGGAAGAGAGGAAGGGAGAGAGGAAGGGAGGCAGAGAGGAAGGGAGGGAGAGAGGAAGGGAGGGAGACAGAAGGAGGTAGACAGAGGGAAGGAGACAGAGGGAGGGAGACAGAGGGAGGGAGAGAGGGATAGCGAGATCATTTGACTCTCTAACTATTGTGTCTGCAAATCAAGAGATCGAAAATTGTATGTATAATGAAATTCATGATACTGAGCAATAAAGTACTAACGCGTAGAAGCTCTGTGCGTGTAAAGCTAGTTGTATAAAATACGACGTATTCTTCGTATCGACCGGAGTTAACAAAGATTATTCCGTATCTTGGGTGATCGTTTGAACGTACTATTATAATTCGCCATTGTTATTTAACAGTCATTCTTGCATCGTGATGATAGCGTAAGCAGGCCCATGGAATTTTTTTTGTCCGAGTGTTGGGTTGTTTGGTGAGGGCTGAAGGAAACTCGCTGCGTAATTAGTTCTAATAGTAGAAGTACGAGTGGATTTACGAATTTCGAATCGACGATTTCATCGGTTTTATCAAATTCCCCGGTTCGATAGTGTTCGTTACGTAACGGAAATAGCGAGTGACAAGGCCCAACTCTAAAAAACAGTCTAGATATATGGGTTTAAATATGAAGAAAACACTTTTTCAGAGCTACTTCTTCCATTATTTGCCACTTGATAGCATTTTCCGTATATTCCACGTTAAACACCGACGTAAGAAGTCGGTTTGGCTGACGGAATGCACGAGATTGAAATGTGGTATATCTTTTTTATAATTCATTGAGTTAAATTGTTGTTGCAGCCATCATTCCGTTTCACATCGTTACTAAGCGAACCTCATTTTCACAGAAGAGTCGTAGGTAATTGCAAGATAAGTCAATCTCCGAAATATGTGTGACTGCTAGGTTAAACGTGCAAATTTCTGACTGACTGCGCAAAGATTTTTGCGGGTACCACTAGATAGTTTAATGTTTTCGTATGCACGCAAAAATTGCAAAATGAAGGGAAATGGATTATCTACGACGAAGAAATTAACGTAAATACGTCTATTTTCTTTACGTATACACAACGTTTGTAAGTGAAAAGAAATTGATAATTTACAAAAAAGGTATTACGTGAACATACAGACTATATTACAACTATTCGATTAAGGTATGTTTTAAGTGATAGTCGATTTTTGTTTATTTATTTATTTATTTTGTTTAAAGTTTGCTCAACTATGAAGTTACAGAGCAAACTGTATTGTATTATTAATTAAAATTGATAGTAAATTAATCGGTGAATCAAAAATTTGATATTTCCTTGGCATCACTACTGGCATTTCTGTTCGTATACATTATAATAAGCCATTAATATTTTATTTTTTGACATGATTACATAAATCGTAAAGGACGCTTCTCCCTCGCATGTATGCACGCATGATGTGTGCATCTTTCCACTCTTCTTTACTTACTCAATACGTATAAAAGGGGAAAGTATTGTTTTCATGAAAAAAATCGATTTCGAGATTTCAACGGAAATACAGGTTTTGAGTTCCCCTGAACATGTTTTCACCATTTCCTTGATGTGTGTTTGTTTGTCTGTGATAGAAATATTATGGGTGCTCTAACTCGTCGCGAAATTTTGTTTGATATTGTCTTTAAAGAGACGAGTTGATTAGTTTTAGTAAAGATCAGTGAACCGGAAGTGGGTATTTACACTTGTCACATCCGATTATATTGAATTAATCGCTTTAACATTAGAGGATGAGCGAGGTGGTGGTAATGGTGGCGGTGGATGTTTAAATCTAAAGCTCTTATCTGTCTTCTAACCTATTTTGAAATGGAAATAAACATACCCTACACCGTTCCAGCGGTAATCAAATGGAGAAAAGAAGATTTCTGGAATCGTAACCGAGGGTTTTCAGAGGTTTTTTCACTTTCCTCAACTCTTTACCTCATAAATAAGGTCTGTCCAACTGGTGGCCCTCACCTCAGTTATTTGCAGTCCTCGACCTGTTTATTTGCTGCCCTCAGTCAAATCGCACTAATGCTATGAATATACTGTTTTTATTGCATTTTTAAGGTGAATTTCATTACGTTAAGAAGCTTACCACCATGATTTATTGATTCAAAAGGGAACTATTGAATTCGTCTTATGACTGAAATATATTTAAGAACAAGCAATTAAAAAATATTTGCTTCGGGTATCTCCGGTAGCCACAAGGTTAAAAAACCGTATGCGCACTTCGGCTACAAAGCAGCCGTATTCAGTGGTATTTCACCAAAAATAGATTATAAAAGAATCTATTTTCGGTGCCACTTTTCACTTGCCACTTTGAGTTTTTTCATCATAATTTCATACTCTGTTTAACAGCAATCGCTCGAAAATAGCAGAAACTATGTAGTATTAGTACTACCATTGAGACACTCAATTGGTGATAGCCATTTTATGGAGTCTCTATTGGGCGAGAAAATTCCCTTGTAGTCTTTTTTCAAGGTCACTTCATTTCGGTCCCTTAATCATGAGTCCTAAACCGTACTGATCTCGCCGTAATCTCCTATCTCTCATTTATTGTTGATCATGTTGTTAATTTACGTGTTGATTTGGTAATTCTAGGAAACCAAGTTAACCCCGTTACTATGAGTCCTTCGAAGAAACTGAAATAGGAACCAAAAAACAGTATATTTCAAGAAAGGTGGGAGAATATTTCTTTACCAAAACCAATGAAAAAATTCGATGCATATTTTGTATGCAGGTGATATCAGTTCCAAAAGGATACAACTTAAAACGTCACGAAGAAAGTTTTATAAATATATAAATTCAAGAATAGCTGTAGTTGAACAAATCATGAGCAAATTGTAACAGCATACAGGATTGTTAACTAAGATGGTGACGGATCAAACTTCGGGTATTACTACCTCTTATGCATTTGATTTGGAACTATACAGATACATACATCGAAGAAGCCATTTAGATAAGGAAGTTTAATTGAAAAACATGCAATTGAGATGGCAAAAGCCTTTGGTGGAAATATTATTGCGGACATTACATCTCACGGAGAAAAAGGCAGAAGAAAAGTTTCTTCATCGACCATAGATATTGTCAACGTACCCTTGAAGGAACAAATGGAACGGTTCTGGAAACAATTCGAAACAGGCGTTTGTGCTGCTGCAATGAAAACATTTCGGGACACTACAGCAATTATTGAAGTATTTAAAGAGTTTTCGGAAGTTGTGTCTTCAAAATGGATTGCTACGATTAATAGAAATGTTAACATATCAATCAAAGAAATATGGAAGAAGGCTTCCGTATTAGATCTGTTTTGCAAATCTATGCTTGCCAAAAATGTTCACTACTATGATCAGCTATTAAGGATTTGTGAAGCAGATGACCGATTCAAATCCAAACTTGCAGCCTATTTACAATAGCCCTCACCGGAAAGCCAAGACTTGAATATTTTGAAGTCTTGGATGGATGCTGGTGCTCTATACCCATCACTAAGCGAGACTGCCTTAACACTGTTATGTGTGCCTACAGGTAGCAGCTGCGATATGGAACGGTCGTTTAGCCATTTGCCTCACTTACAAACTCCAGTAATAGGAATAAAGCAACAGAGGATACTCTCCGCATACAAATGATGCTCTATGTTAATCAGAAATTGAAGTAGAACATGTTTTTTTTAGTGAATGGTTGGTAGGAGAGTATAACGTGTACTGGTTAAAACTTTTATTTCTATTTAACCTGTTTTATCCCGAATGTATTTGCTTCACCCAATTTGTTTTAAAATTTTTAAGACTCGCTAGCTACCCCCGACTGCGATTTTATTTTTAACCCGAAAAATAAATCCTCTATGTCAAGGGTACGAATCTCGTTAGAGCGGGCAACACCTCTCACGCGTCGCAGGCGCATTTTTAGAGGAAATAAAAACAGAGTATGGAGACCTGCTGCCACAATCCGACATTCGTTTGTTGAGCAGAGGAAAGCGTCTTCAGAGTCATTGTGAGACGAGGAAAGAGATTCCAATATTTCTGAAGAATGAAATTAACTCTTATGCTACTGTTTTGTGAAAGGAATTCCATAGTTCTAGGTTCCAAAGCGAATTAACTGATAACACAAATCATCTGGATGAGTTAAATTTAAGATAACAAATGAAGCAGACAAATTCCTATGATTTGTTTGGCCATGTGCAGGGATTTCTAAGAGAACTAGAATTATTTAAACTTGCCCTGGGAAAATGGCCTTATTCACTTTCTTTCAAGATTGCGTGCTGTTAATGGATTATACTCAAGAATTTGCCTATTCGTAAAAGAACAATCTCTTAACAACAATTTTACTCTCTCGATTCCTGAAGTGGAGAAAAATATACTAGACTGCCAGATTGCTAAACTTTTTATGATACACAATTCCATATAATTAGGTATAACATAAACTACGTATCGAATACTTATTGTCACCTTACACTTGGGGAAATTGCATTAAGTGCCTTAGCAGGCTGCCAGCCAACAGTACTTAATCATTGGCTCAGATTATTATGCGTTATAAATATATTTTCTCTTTAGTCTTTTGCACCCCATTGTTAACTTCTCGAACCCCCTTTTTGATGGGGCCACCTAATTTGAGAACCACAGCACAGTAATGGTAGAATTCCTGTAAATTTTTCATAGACACTTGAAACGGCACAGGGCGTGAAACAATTGAATGCGCTGTACGGGCACTCACCCAGCATTCTCACCACCGTTTTTCTTGACTGGGTCTGCTTGCTCTCTCCGTGGACCGCGCTGCTCGCGCTGCTCCTCGTGGCAGGGCTGGTTCCGAGCGTCCCTTCCGCCCCGTTTCCTACGAGAATGCAGTTGGCACGCCTGATCTTCGCGCCCATGCGGGCGTAGAGGATCGCTATGGCGACCATCGGAAGAATGAAGAAGAGGAAGGAGGACAGCTCGTATACTGGCCAGTGCGGTGGTATGTTCTCATCCAGCATGGCGCAGAAAGCGGACTCGAGCGCTTTGCGTCCGGAGTCGGGAGGGTAATCGACGTAATTGACTCTGGTGAAGAAGGCGAAGGGCAGCGCGGCCATCAGGGACACGAGCCAGAGGGCGGCGATGATGCGCAAAGCCCTCCTCAAACCAGACATGGCGTAGGAGTGCAGAGGGTGGCAGATGGCCAGATATCGCTCCATGGAGAAGGCCACGATGGTTAGCACAGATGTGTAAGACGTCCTGCAATTAATTTGAATGGCCAGGAGGGTTTTCATTCTCCGTAAGCATTAATTTCTCATTGAGGTAATTCGAAGTAATCGTAAAATACTGTACGAAAAAGTGCAGCGTCTAGTAATAGCATAAACAGTTTGCAATGAAGCAGGGAAAACACTAATTAATATTATTTTTTTATTATTGTTACTATTATTATTACAGTCAACCCTGGTTTCAACGGACGTCGATTCTAGGGACTTCGGATTTAACGAGCATCTTGCAACTAGGTATGCTGTACATTCAGAGTAGGTCTTCATTCTCAAGTATTATTCGCAATGGAAACGTGAATGTCCGTTCCAGGAAAGCAGTAGATGAAACCCCTGAGACTTTCAAAAATGGATGCAGGGAAGATACGTTATATATGAAGAAGTGGAGAGGGTAGGAAAAAAACGATTGACGTGCTACGCCTGCAAGAAGTATTTTTGCAAACTACACAGCAAGGAAGATGTTATTGCTATATCGTCATAAATAATTAATATATCTATGCACGAATTAGGACTTTAATTATGATAATAAATCTTATCTTCAAATTTTTGTGTATTAGAAAGTAAACTGTAAAAAATAATATATTCACACGGATCATAATTATTTTCTTTCAGTTAACAATATTTGGCATTTTGTTATCTCAAGAAAAGATTTTCTGCATTGTAGTATATAAAAATGGTTTAAAAAGACTAATGAATCAAAGTACAGACCAACTTCCATAAAAAAAAATTTTTTTCACGATAGAAATTTCATGGAGTAAAATTGAGGTGCGAAATGTTTAGGTTGTCTGAAGGTTCATAACTCAGGACTGTGATTGCTCCAAGTATAAAATATCCTGATGGGATGAGACTGGAGCTTTCGCGATGATTCCTTCATCAGCACAGGAGAGAAACAACTGATGGCAGTAACACTTGGTGGAGATATGGGAGTGGAAGTGTAGTGTGGAGAGGTCGGAGAGGCAGAAATTTGTGGCAAAACTGATAGTGGTCCAAAATTCTTCGCGCTCCTCTGGAATCGCCATACTCACCCATAAGGGGAGGGAGGGGAGAGGGGGCGCTCCACAGGCTAAGAACCACTGATGAAGAGAATGCATTGTAATCGTGGAAAAAATCGACTTTGAGACTTTGACGGAAATACACTTTTTAGGTGTCCCTTAGTCCAATAAAGTGGTTTTCACCATTCCATCTGTCTGTACATGGCCCTAGCGTCTAGACCAGAGGTTGGCAACATGATGCTCACAAGCACAACAATGCTTTCGTCACCTACGTTGTTTTCCGGGTTATTTTGACAACGCTGCATCTCATTTTGCAAAGATCAATTTCATTTTGGCATTGGTTCATACTATTTTGACAATTACTCATTCAATTTTGACAATGGTTTACTTAATTTTGACAATAGTCCAATCTATTTTGACAAAGGTGAATTTTATTTCGACAACATTAATATTAGGCTGTTATTCAGTAACTCTGTGGAATATTTGAATTTCTAGACAGGAACGTAGAGGCATATGATGAAGAATTTCTCTATTACTATATTATCAATTACATTATTATTATATATATAAAATCCTAATTCTGTTGGACTGTCCATACGTTCGTCCATCGGAACACTGCTTTGATTCGTATTGAGTGAAATCTGAAGCTCGATCGCGATCTTTTTAATGTGTTTTACGCTGGACTGCCACGATCTTTTAACGTGTTTAGACAAATTAATGGACTAGGTAGAAGATTGAAATTTGCTAGGAATGCTTGATTCAAATATCACAAGGCAATGACGAAAAGCACTCCAAAAAAGGACCCGGATTCGACTGCAGGAGATAAGGAAGGTGAGTGAGAAAGTAAGAAGGAAAAAAGAGAAAATGAGAAAAAGAGAAAGAGGAGAAAAAAAGTAGATTGTTTGCCTTAGTAGCAAATAATATGTAACTCTAAAATTGCCCTACAATGCATTATCGCATGAAAATTAATTTCCGTGAAAGAAAGAGAGGCAGGCGAGGTCGAAGGTGAAGACAATGCTGATCGCTTTCTTTGACACGAAAGGTTTCTGCATCACGAATTTCTTCTCCGAGGCCAGACCGTGTATCAGACCGTTTACGATGCTGTTCGTCGGAAACGGCCTAACAGATGGTCTTGCTGCACCTGATTTCTGCACCATGGCAATACGCCGTGTCACTCGGCTCTGAGTATCAGGGAATTGTTGACCAAGCAAAGCATCCCTGTGGTTCCCAACCCGCCAACCTGGGCAGATGCGCCATCCTGCGACTCCTTCCTCTTCCCAAGGCTGAAGAGCGCCATAAATGGGGGACGAATTCAATATGACACGGAGATTCAGGTAGGCCATCCCCAAAGGGGATTACCAGAGGTGCACCGAACATTGGAAAGACCGCTGGAATCGCTGCGTACAGTTTGAAAGATCATATTTCGAAGGGGATACTTTTGAGTAATTTGTAAGTGCTTTGATCTGCCCTCGTTGATGTTTACTTTGAAATGTTTTGAATTTGGACGTTGTTTTTTCGCCTTGTTCTATGGGAGGAGAAAGAAATGTTGGAAAGAGGGTGACACTAAATTCTATGATACTATTTTTTATACTTGTTTACTAAGCTGCATATGCTCCTTTGTATTTTATTATTAACAACAAAATTTGTTAAAAATGAAAATGTCTGAAAAGTGGTTTCTGAAATATTATTTTATATCAGTAATTGTGATAAAAGAAGTCAAAAGAAAATTCCTGAGGTAACCTTATGGCTAAAACCTAAAATAATGCAGTCTCACCAATATAAATAAAAAGTAAGAAAAATCTACATGAATTTTGCTCCCTTAGCCGTGAAATTGCAGAAAACCATAAAAATTGATTAGTTGAGAAAAAGATAAAAATAAACCACAAAAGGAAAAGTTAAAGTTTTAAAATAAATAAAGAATAATCCAAATTCGCAATTGTATCTGGAAGGCTTGTAGATTTTTATACAATGAAAAAACAAAGCACAACCACACACTCGATCAATCTAACATATTACGTATGAATAGGAAAAAGTAAAAACTTCATTTAGAATTGAGGGAAGTTTCCAGCGATCCGCACTTGGTATCTCAGGGAGATATTAAGCTTTGCGTCCGACCGTGGAAAGATGCAAAACTTAATCGCGCATCAACTATTAAATGACGAATTATGGAGAATATACAGATGAGCAATTACCGTACCGATCTTTGATAAAATTCACGAATTTTTCAGCTCAAAACATTTAGGCAAACAAATTTTCATAGGGCGGGCAATTCAGCCAAATTTGGCCCCAGGCGTTTTGGTCGAGCACTTATCTAAGAGCATACGTTTTGCATTAGAAATTTCGTTACTCTTTTTAACCTTGCATATAATTTTCTATGATACAATTGTTAGGTAACACATTATAAGCAATTTTTGATGAAATATATTAAAAAGAACCAGACAGACATTGCGAAAGAATTATATAAATAAGCTTTAATTTAATTCCTAAAAACGGATTAGCGAAAAATTATTTAAAACAAAAAGCTTAACTATTACACATAACTTTTAAAAATAGCACTGAATTAGATTATTTATTATTTTTACATAAATAGCTCATTGGTTATACCTAACTCATTTTTCAAAGTATATGCCAATACAAAGTTATTTTTTTATAATTTTTAGCTTAAAAATTATGATTAGAAATAATTACCAATAATTTTAAACCGTTTTCTATATATTCATTTTACCATTTGATCTGCTCTAGTAATAAATAAACATCAATATCACAATAAGACATGCAGAAACTTTGGTATAGCTATCCATCATCGTTATAGTATACTTACATTTCAGAGATCAAAGCCCTCAATTTGCAAAAGGTTTCCCCCATTGACCACGGATACTGCTGCCAATAAACATTGAGATCATTTGGCAAACCTGTAATTGGAAATGGATTTTGCAATACTATTTCTAAATGAGCAATTACAACAAATTAAAAGTAGGAATTTTAAAATTAAGAGTAATTATATGTCTTAACAAATAAAACACATATTTTAAAACAAAAATTGGAAGTGTGAAATACAATCTTCTAAATTTTAGCGAAAAAAACTCCAGGTAACAAATTATCTCCTTAAGTATAATATAATACCGTAGCGAACAGGATATCTTTGCGAAGTACAACATACTTCAGTAACTGAAAACTGGTTTCAATTCCATTTGAAAATATTGTTCATAAATATTCATTTATACTTCATTGTTATATTGCTTTCATTCTCATTCTTTGTTTAGTGGAACGACAAAAATTGGCGGAGGAACGAGACATGTTGTAATATATTAGAGTTTAATGACTTTAATAGTTTAAGCGATTTATAAAATTCCATTCATCAAAATAGTTTTGAATAGGTTAAAGATGAAGTGATTAAAAATTCCAATATCATCATAATCAGTATTCAACCATTTGTTGTCCTAACGCAACAGAATCTACGTAGTCCAATGCATTTCTGTCCATCCTCTTCTTTTAATAATGTACCCATTTTCTTCTACTATTACTTAGTCAAATCCATTTGTCTTTTCTCTCATTACGATTCTTTATTCTAATATTAATTATAAGTAGCTCTTCTTACATAGGGTATAGAAGTATATAGGAGGATATAGAAGTATATATGAGTATATAGAAGTATATAGGAGGATATAGAAGTACTTGGGAGGAGGATGACATAATACCTACGCTTGTTTCTAGAAGGGCTGCAGATCTGAAATTTGGCATAATGATAGGACATTGGGTACAGCCGAAGAGAAAACCCCAAAAAGTTTAATTTTTACATATGTTTTTCCGACCATATCGCTTCATTTCTTTCCCCTAAGAAACGTATGTACATCAGTGATGCGACATATAAAATTGCGTTTTCAAATTAGTTAGAATTAAGACACGAACTCGGGACGTAAACAGTCTCACAAGTGAAAAAATTAAGTTTAATTTTTTCGTAGAAAAATTTGAAACCGTGCCAAATTTGAGCAAAAAAGACGATTTTTTCCGGTTTTTAGCAAAAGATAATATTAACCATCACGGTATTACCTTAATATATACGTATATATTGTCGTTTAAAATTAAAAAATTTAATTTAGTATATAAAAACGAATGATTATTCAAGCAATAAACAAAATAACAAAAATGGATAAAGTAAACTTGATGAATAACTCGGCCAATTCTTATGTATGAAGAAGAAAAAGTCTTCTTCGTGTTGTGTATGAAGAACGATTCATTCGTACTAACGTGGGCGAATTGTGATACGGATTTCAAGTACAGTCTTTTGACCATTCTGAGTTCTGTACCGCCATCTGGTGTACTACCTCCCCTACCACCCTCAACCAATCAAACCGACACAGCGATTTCTTTCTCCATGTAGTCCATCGCCGTGTGATCAAGATTAGAACTGTCCTCTTTAGGTATTTGCCCTCTTCCTCACAAGCGCTTAATTGCCGACTTGGAATTCCTTCAGACAATTATGAATGACAATTATCGCTCCAAAGAACTCAACCTGTTTTTCCTTTTCCCCTCGCCCTACCCGCAACCTCAGTATCACCTGCCGGTATTCCGACTTGTTATATCGCAAAGATCCTTATTATACCGAATTTCCTGATCCCTGAACTAAATAAACAACAATCCTTTAACTTGTTCTCATCCCGCACCTGCAACACATCTCTCAAATGTTACTTCAGACTCGAGCTTATCATACTCTCAGTTCTGTTTTCATTAAAAAAAAATATTTTGCCATATTCATTAAGGTCTTATTTTATTGCTTATTTGTTTATTTTATTCGAATGTAAAAGGTCAAACATGGCTGTTCATGGATATTAACAAATAAATAAATTAAAAAATCTGGCCGCCACATGACTTTCTCCATACCTGTAATATTTCTGAAAATTCCAAATAGGTTATGTATTAATAAATATTTTAAGGAACCGAGAAATTTTGAAAAACTACTAAGAACCACAATAAACGCGAACCATCGACTTCTGATATTGGATATAGACCCCAAACTCCAGCAATTAAGAAGATAAAAAGGAGCGTTACTAAAGCGTAACTAAGCGTCAATTGCTTACAATAGTCGCCGATTGTTGACGTGATGATAGCTAAAAAATATAATTTTTCAAACATCTTTTAAACAATGATATATGATTGTATGGAAAAATGTTTTAAACAAATGAGTAAACATCCACTAGCGGTTGAGCGATTGTTGCCAAAACCTCATCAGCTATTCATTATATAAAATTTGCTATTGATATGAGTGTAAGTTTTTGAGTTAGAGCGTCCACAAAATCGTATCACATACAGACCGACAGACAGACAGCCATCATCGAGAAAATTGACTAAACATCTTCATTCCATTCATTTCCATTGAAATATCGAATTCGATTTTTTCCTGAAAACAATACTTTCTCTATACTTCGTATATGGAGAAAATAATATGTGGCCCCACCAAACAGTTTTTACTTTCTCCATACGTAGTATAGGGAAAAGTATCGTTTTCATGAAAAAAATCATTTCGATTTCAACAGAAATACACGTTTTTGAGGTCCTCTGGCACGTTTTGACCATTTTCTCGATCGTCTGTGTGTGTCATGAGAAAGAGAGAGAGACAGAGAGTGTTTACTTGATAGGAATATTGTGGGTGCTCAAACTCAAAAACTATTAATTAGATCAACGCAAAATTTTATATTTGACTTTTTACTTTCTCCATATACAAAGTATAAAGTATTTTTTCATGAAAAAAATCGAATTCGAGATTTCAACGGAAATACATGTTTTAAGGTCCCCTGAACACGTTTTGACGATGTTCTCGATGAAGTTTGTGTGGCTGTCTGTCGGTCTGTATGTGAAAGGATTTTCAAAACTTGTTTTTAATTGTTTTACCTTGTCAAAATTCTTCATAAACTATTTCATTTGAACATAAAATGATGTATTTTACAGTGTGATGAAAATAACGTAACATTTTATTATTAAATTAAAAAACATTTTGGGGTCTTAAAATACCCCACGCTACTAATTAAAGAACTTATTTCACGCGAATAACTAAGGGTAAAAAATTACATTTTTTAGCTTCCACCACCACATCACCTACCGGTGACTATTGTAAATACTTTACACTTATTTACATCTTATTGTTAGTAACGCTCCTTTTTATTTTCTTAAATGTTGGAGCTTCGGGGCTATATCAAATATCAGAAGGCTACGGTTTGAGTTCATTTCTGATCTTTGTAAAGTCTTTAAATTTTTCTCGCAGTTCCTTAAAATATTTATTATCATTTAACCTATTTGTAATTATTAGAAATATTACAGGTATGGAGAAAATCATGTAATGGCAACATCAGATTTTTTGTTAAAGGGACAAGAGTTGATTAGTTTTTGGTAAAAATCGGTCAACCGGAACTTAGTGTTTGCTTCTGTCACATCTGTTTCTTTGAAATATTTACTTTAATGAATGTAAAAATGTATTGGAATAAAAGTTAAATTAAATTAAATTTTATAAAACGTGTGTTCGAAACACTTAATGCATTGTTTAAGAGATACACTAAATTCCAATGCATAATGTGCGCGTTTTACGAGGTTCTTTCGTACAGATTTCAGAATTTCTTAGTGCGCGTTATGTATAAGAAATGCCACTTTTTAAGAAAAATAAGTTACGAGATAATCTTAAAGCGAACAGATTATTCCATCTTGCATTCACTAAATTGTTGCCATATATCGAAACCTACGTAGAGTTTCTCCAAACATGCGTTAACTCTACACTTTTCACGGAAAAAAATTGATGTTTTCAATGTACGAAGGATACTTTAAGTTCGAAAACACTTTTCCGGCTTTGACACTGCTTTTATGTCGCATTATAACTTTAATACGTAATAACCAAGCATTACTTACAAGGTTGGTTGGATAAACATATCCAATTCTTCTCTGAATACGAAAACAAATCTCCATACCAAGTACGTACACTTTCCTCAATAAAAAATTAGCAAATTGTTTACAAAATTATATTGTAATTAATTCGTTATACAAAAAAACTATCAAAATCTTCAAATTCAGTCTCACATTTTGAATCAAAATCAAAGATTTCATTTACAAATTAATCAACTAAATTTTCAATTGACAAATCATCACTTTTATCTTATAAAGAATCACTGTTCCCCTCCTCAACAATTTGGGAATGAATTCCATATTCCCTGAATCCATTAATAATGCAGTCACCAGTGATATCAGCCAAGCATATTCAAAATAGCGCTAGAGAGAAGACTTATGCTCTTGACGCTCTATACAAAGAACAATTCGTTTTCATTACGAAAGAAATAAAACAGAAAAACAAATCAGAGGAATGATTTTCGTTATCAACTGGCAGAGTAGATTCTATAGCCGTTGAATTGCATTAAATATCTTTTTCGGAAGAAACTTGCGAAGTAATAGTAGTACGAATAAGCGAAATTTCGAACTATTCACTATTCAATCAGTGCTGCGCGTTATGCATGGGTGCGCGTTATGCTAGAGAGCTCGGAGATGTGTGGATAACGGGCTAAGATCGACTTGTGCGTTATACACGAGTGCGCGTTGTACTTGGGAATTTAGGATATTTTATAAACAAAAATAATAAGCATTAATGTTTATAGATCGAAACAGATTGTTTTATATTTGCAATACAAACCCATTTTTAGTAAATGTTAAATTTCCACAACCCCTGAAATAAAAATGCACGACAGATTAAGGAAACAGCAACCATTCTTAAATTGTTTAAAATATATGACAATACTAACATTAAACTAAAATGAGAAAAAATATAATATATATGTATGTACTCACAAACATACTCATGACATTTATTTTTCTGGGAATAATACCTCACATATTAATTGCAATTTTCTCCCACTAACCATCTTCCACAAGTAGGGTTGCCACTTCTACGGTTTTCGCCCGGAGACTCCGGTTTTTGCAGTTCACCTCCTGTCTCCGGTTTTAATAACCAGTCTCCGGTTACGGGACGTCCCGTTTTTCGGCCAATTTTTCCTCAAATGTCCCGTATGCCATGTGAAATCAATACTGGACGCACTTTGTCCCGTATTTTTTTATGAAAAGAAATATATTGGCTTAAGGTACAGTGGAAGATTCCTTCGGTACTCAATCAGTATCAATTTAAGAAAATAAATAGGTGGCGTGAAAAAGAAGTCTGACTTTGTTCTCCCATTTTGACTTCTTCTAAATTCCGCTTCTCTATAAGTCGTACCAATGAATCTTTTTGTATGCGTACCTTGAAGGCAAATTGATCATCACGGATTCCGCGGTGGATTAGCTTAGGCCACAGATATACTTAGCTTAGGGTAAGCTAGACGGGAAATACTGTCCATACCTATTAGCAATGTATTTGTTGAGCGAGTTTTTTCTTTGATTGGCAATTTGTAAAAGCTGAACTGTGCACAAAAATAAATTGCAATATGAATTGTGAAGAATTTTTTTAATTCATCCGAAAATCCAAGCAAGAACCGTTGCTGAAGAGTTTCCAAGAGAAGTAAAAATATAATTTTAAATTCGATAAAAATAATTTACATATACATACTTATTGTATTTTTTGAGTGAATGGATGAGGCCTAGACTTCGTGGAATTCCATAATCAAATAATATTTCTGGAAATTAGTAAGATTTTTAATATAAAAAATACCATCTCGTATTGTTTATTTCATTTGTTCATTGTATTTTTGTTTAATTATTTGATTCAATAAAAATGTTTGAATATTCATTTTATTGTACCTATGCACAATATTTATTATTTAAAAAACATTTAATTGTCTTTTTGTTCTATCACTAGTTTAAATATATTTTTTCGAATAAATACATAATGTAATTTTTTTGCTCATAACTCCGGTTTTTTTATCCTTAATAGGTGAGAGCCCTTTCCTCAAGTGTACACTTCCCATGAAATATAAAATCCGTCTTATTTGCAGTTCCGAAAAGGGTTTTACCCAAAGCGATATAGTTTTGAACGAATGGAATCTTGCAGGTGCCACAGTTAGTTGATCCTTAAACTCTAAATCCCTGTTTATATCTAAATTGTGTCAGTCTTTCTTGGCTTCTTGATGAACAGGCATCCATATGCTTAGGGCATATTTCTGCATTCACTATCGCTTGTTATTCAACACATTGATACTTTTCTTCCCAATATTCATTTATACAGTCGGGTATATTTGACAGCCACTTCGAATTCATATTTTTCTCGAGGGTAATCATTTATTGAAAAATAAAATTATTTAAATTCCTTGATTTGGCCACGAGTATCCTTCAAGTTAATTCAACCATGTATCTTGTTCAGATTCGATCATATCTTCGATTTTTAAGTGCCTACTCTTCCCAGAATAATAAAAGGTTATTGTTTGCTAATATAAAGGGACATTAAATACTAAAAAACTCGTATTGTACTCAGACAGGTAATTTATTACACTAGTTGCTAAAATTAAAACTAGGCATTTTCCATGGCGGCTTTTTTAGTAACGTAAATTACTTTTTAAGAGGAAAACGAAATTTAGTCCTCGCGTGTGGCGATGAATTGCAAAACGATCGATAGAAATACGAAGTCATTTATTCCAACGAATGTAATGATTGGGTATGCGAAGGTGAGAGAGAGAGAATGAGAGATAGGGAGAAAGTACGTGGGAGAAAGAGTACGTGGGAGAAAGAGAGAGAGAATGGGAATGAGAGAAAGAGAGAGTGAGAGAGAAAGTGATAGGGAGTGAGAGAGAGACTTAGAGTATGAGAGAAAGAAAGAGTCTGAGAGATTGAAAGAGGGAGCGAGAAAGAGGGTTAGAGAGGAGTGTGTCAGAGAGAAACTGAATGAGAGAAAGTGAGCGGGGCATTGAGAAACAGAGTGAGAGAGAAAAAAAGTAATCAAGAAAGAAAGAGTAAAAGAGAAAGAATGAGTGAGGGGAAAAGAAAGTGAGAGAGATTGAAAGAAAGAGGAGGAAAGAGTGGGAGTGAGAGTATGAAAGAGAAAGAGAGAGTATGAGAGAGAAAGAGAGATCGGAAGAGAAAGAAATAATGGGAGAGAGAAAGAGAATATGACAGAGAAAGAGAGTATGAGAGAGAAAGAGAGAGTATGAAAGAGAAAGAGAGATCGGAAGAGAAAGAAATAATGGGAGAGAGAAAGAGAATATGACAGAGAAAGAGAGTATGAGAGAGAAAGAGAGTATGAGAGAAAAAGAGAGTATGAGAGAGAAAGAGAGGGTGAGAGAGAAAGAGAGAGTATGAAAGAGAAAGAGAGATCGGAAGAGAAAGAAATAATGGGAGAGAGAAAGAGAATATGACAGAGAAAGAGAGTATGAGAGAGAAAGAGAGGGTGAGAGAGAAAGAGAGAGTATGAGAGAGAAAGAGAGATCGGAAGAGAAAGAAAGAATTGGAGAGAGAAAGAGGGTGAGAGAGAGAGAGGAGAGTGTTTGAAAGAGAAAGAGAATGAGAGAAAGAGTGGGAGATATATAACAGAGCGGGAGAGAAAGAAAGAGTGGGAGAGGAAAAAAGAGTGAGAGAGAGCGCGAGAGAGAGAATGTGAGAGAGAATAGTGAGACAAAAACGGAGAGGGAGAAAGAGAATGAGGAAAAAAGGATGAGAGTGGGAGGGAAGAGAGAGAAAGAGAGTGGGAGAGTTCAAAAAATGGATAGTTAGCGCTATAAAAATTGCTAATAACGGGAGAAGCGCTTTAATTAAGGAATTTAGAGAAATCGCTCTCTCTCTCTCTCCTCTCAGCCATGTTGCCAGTGGTATAACATATCTCGCAGTCCTGCGTAACTCAATCTTCACGTGCAATATTCCAAACTGTTTTGCGGCAGAGGGCTTCGCTCTCGTTAATTAGGGAAACTTCAGAAGGGCTTCTCTCGCGGGGAATGCAGAAGGAACGAAGCACTCGGTGTATCATGGGCGAAAACGGTGTTATTTAGAGAGTGGGAATAAAAAATTCATGGAGAACGGAATTCGGTATTATTCAGATGAGGAGGAAACCTGCTTACGTTGATGTAGACAAATGAGAGAGGAATTGCGACTCGCAAATGGAACTAGGCCAGTGGGCAAGCTCACAAGCGGTACTTATCATGTATGACTCACCTGCGGAGTATAAACAAGTATTTTTGGAAAGAACTAATCCGCCTACTTTCCTTTCAATGCAATTTCAATATATAACAAGTAGGTTTCCCGTGGTACAGAAGTGTTTTTCGTCAAATTCGCCGTAGTATAATCGTATACTAATGTAATTTCTTTTGAGATAAGGAAATTATTTTTCCTTGTAGTGTGGTAGCCCTGCTAAACATATCTCGTTTCTCTATTCTATACTCGCTCTACTAATGAAATTTCTTTGAAATCCGTTCAGATTCATCATCATCATGCTTCTGTCCGAAGACAGGTTTTAACTGAATCGCTGCCTCCATTTCTCTCTCTCCCTAGAAGCCTCTTTTATACCTCTATAAGTAGTATATCCCTGCTTTATATTATCTAATTTTCTTATTCTTTTTCTCCCTCTTCCTCTTTTTCCACTAATTTTTCCTTCTAAGATCGTCCTTTGTAAACACTGTCTTCTCAATATGTGCCCTATCCAATTTGCTTTTCTTTTCCTGATTGTTTTTATTAGCATCCTTTCTTCTCCCACCATTTCTAATACTTCAACATTTCTCTTCCTCTCTGTCCATTTCACTTTCATCATTCTTCTCCATACCCACATCTCAAAACTTTCTAAATATTTTTCCTCCTTCCTCCTTACCGTCCACGTCTCTGCACCATAAAGAGCTATGCTCCATATGTAGCATTTTGCTAATTTCTTTCTTGTTTCTAAATTTATTTTCTTGCTTGTGAAAAGCTCCTTCTTCTCGTTAAATGCTGCTTTTGCCATTGCAATCCTACTTCTGATGTCCTGTGTACTACTTCCATCCTGCGCTAAAATACTGCCAAGATATTTGAAACTACATACTTGTTCCAATTTTTGGCCATTTACCATTATATTTAATTCTTTATGTTCCTTTGAAACCACCATGACTTTCGTTTTTTCTGTATTGATCTTCATTCCATATTGTTGGCCAACCTCAACTAGTCTGTCTGTCATCCTCTGAAGCTCTTTCTCGCCTTCTGCTATTAAGCCCTGATCATCTGCGTATTTAATGGTGGTAATACTTTCACCTCCTATCTTAAATCCTTTCTCTTCCATCAACGCTTCTTCTGTTATTGTTTCTGCATACATATTAAATATCGCTGGTGAAATAGGACAACCCTGCCTCACTCCCCTCCCTATTGAAGTACTTTCTGTTTCTTCTCCTTCAACCCTGAATCTAATCTTTTGATCAAAGTAAAGGTTTTTAAGCAGTCTTTTATCTTTCCAATCTATTCCTATTTTGTTTAAAATACCCAGCATCTTATCCCATTTCACTCGGTCAAAAGCTTTCTCCCAATCTACAAAACAAAAATACATATCTTTATTGACTTCTAGCGCTCTTTCTATCATCATCCTCATACATCCTATAGCATCTCTAGTCCCCCTTCCTCTTCTAAAACCAAACTGATTATCTTGCAGCTCCTTTTCTATTTTACATTCAATTCTTTTGGTTATTATTCTGGTTAGAACTTTAGCTGTATGAGAAATTAAACTAATAGTTCTGTAATCCTTACAACATTTTGCATTGTTCTTTTTCTCCAGTGGTACCATCACAACATCTAAAAAATCTTCAGGCCATACACCAGTATCATATACTTGGTTAAAAAATTTTGTGAGTTGCTTAACTGCTTTAGACCCCAAAACCTTAAGAACGTCCACTGGTATATCATCACTCCCAACTGCCTTTCTTCTTTTCATGTCATCAATTGCTCTTTTAACTTCAGACTCGAGAATACTTGGTCCTAGCTGATCTTCTTCCACATCCTCTTCTTCATTTAATTCAATATTTCTTGGCTTTCCTTCTTTGTCATACAGAACCTCAATGTATTCTTTCCAGACATTCTTTACATTGTCTGGCTCCGATACTATTTTACCACTTTTGTTCATGATTCCTTTACGTCCTATCTTTCTTGCTTTTTTCTGGAAGAGTTCCCTTGCTTTGCTATACATGAGGTCTGTTCTACAAATTCTTTCACATTCGACAATCTCCTCACATTTCTCATTTATCCACTGTTCTCTGGCTTTATCTGTTTCCCTTCTTAAAGCATTATTTAACTCCTTGTACTTTCTTTGGCCTTCTTCAGTGTTTATGTTCTTCCACTTTCTCCGCTCTTCCATTTTTTGCAGCATGGCTGCTGTGATCCAGGGTTTTTTGTTTCTTTCACCCGTTATCTTTCCTACCTTCTTTTCCATTACATCTTTAATGTTGCTATGGATGTATCTCCACTCCTCATCTACATTCTTCCTATTTTCTTCAGCTCTCTCCCCCAACCTTTCCTCCAGCTCAGTCATGATAGCCTCCTTGTTTTTAAGGAGTTCCTCTAAGTTCCATTTCTTGTTAACTCTTACGTTTCTCTTAACGCTCTTCAGTCTACATTGTATATTTGCCACCAAAAGGTTGTGGTCAGAATCGATATCTGCCCCTGGTAGTGTTTTCACATTTTTAATGCTATTTCTAAATCTTTCATTGACTAGTATGTAATCTATCTGGTATCGTCTCTGGTCTCCTGGGCTTCTCCATGTGTAAAGTCTCCGCTGGTGATGCTTAAACCATGTATTAGTTACAATTAATCTATTTCGATGGCAGAATTCCACAAGTTTATCCCCTTTCATTTCTCTTCCCTAGTCCATATTTTCCCACTATGTTATCTTCCTGTCCCTCTCCGACTACACTGTTCCAGTCTCCCATTACTATGGTGGTGATCCTTCCTTTTCCCTCCTCCAATATCTCCATAATCTGTTCATAGATTTCATCTACTTCGTCGTCGCCAGCATTAGTCGTTGGCATATACACTTGAATTATAAGCATTTCCACTGGCTCCATCTGAAGTTTTACGGCTATTAATCTATCATTAACTGTCACTACCTTGCTAATTCTTTCAGCTATCTCTTTTCTCATTATAATCCCCACTCCCCTTTCCTTTTTCTCCTCTCCTGAGTAAATAATCTTAAATTCGTCTGAATTTATCTCGCCTTCTCCTTCCCACCGAACTTCACTAAGACCTACTATACCTACATTATTCCTTCTCATTTCCCTTTTTAAGTTTTCTAGTTTACCCCCTGAATTCATAGTCCTAACATTCCATGTGCCTATTCTTAATTTCTCACCACTTGCTTTCCTATTAATGTTAAATTTCCTCTGTGCATCCCCTAGGGTAGTCCCCACCCGGAGATCCGATTGGGGGACTATTTTACCTCCGGAATATTTTACCCCAGAAAGATCCATAGAGGTATTTCAGCTTTTCAGCCTATCATGGGAAATATAATGAGGTAGTTTCCCCTTGCTTTCCTCATCGCAGTTTCACAGAGTGATTACCCATCTGTAGCTGTTCAGATCCACATGATCACCACCTACAGAGGTACTGTGCAAGCTGCTGCCCTTGCACAGGGGGATGTAAAACCCCGAAGACTGCTTCTTAGTCTGACTCTTCCCCTCAGACCTTTCCGGCTTGGATGGTCCTACCAGGAGAATTATCTCCCGCCGGCATAGCTCTTTGGTTCGTAAGAGTACACAAACCCTCCCACCTCTGTAAGGTTATGCAGTCCTTAGGGAGGGCCGTTCAGATTATACCTTCCAAATTTATAGTTACAGAAAAATTCTAACCTTGATATTGTGGTAGCCCTGTTTAGTCGACCCGATTGAAATATGATATTTTGGTTAGTTATTTATATGAAGATTATATATACTATACTTGGTTAAAATTCATGAAGTCAGTTCTCTAGAAATACGTGTAAAATAATATTATTTTATTTATAACTTTGGTAGCCATGCTCTTTAGCTCCGCTTTAAACATCTTGATTTCATTATGGTATGTGGTATAAATCTTATATAAGAAATTTAATTTAAATCCGTTCAGCCAATTCCTTCCAAATCTATAATTACTGAAAGAGTTAAATCTGTAATTGTGGCACTCCTGTTTGGCTGATTCGGTTAAAATATGCTAATATGGTTTTGTATATATGTGTGTATTATAAGAATTAAATTTGGTTAAAATTGATGTGGACAGTTCAACACAAGAACGTGTAAAAAGAAATTTTTATTCCTTGTATTTTGGCAGCCCTGCCTTCTATATCTATATTAAACATCTTCATTTTGTTATTTTATGTTGCACGCCTTCTTTATACAAAATTTTGGTTAAAATCGGTTGCGCCAATTCCTTTCAAATTCATAATTACAGAAAAGTTTAACTTTGCAAATGAGACACCCCTGCTTAGTTGATCCGGTCCAAATATGTCATTTTGGTCATAAATATACGTGCAAATTCTATGTACCAAATTTAGTCGAAATCGGTTCATTCATGAAGAATATGTTAGAGGATCCCACACGCACGCACATACACTGACATACACACACTGATACACACACGGACACCCTGGCGTTCTCATAAGATTACTTTCCATTTTACTTTCTCCATATACGAAGTATAGAGAAAGTATTGTTTTCATAAAAAAAATCGAATTCGAGATTTCAACGGAAATACATGTTTTAAGGTCCCCTGAACACGTTTTGACTATTTTCTCGATGATGTCTGTGTGTCTGTCTGTCTGTATGTGATAGATTTTTATGGGCGCTCTTATTCAAAAACTATCAATCAGGTCAACGCATAATATTATATTTAACATTTTTATAAAAGTTAGAAGATCTGATTAGTTTTTGGTAAAAAGCGGTCAACCGGAAGTGGGTGTTTACTCTTGTCACTTATCCGTTATTTTGAAATATTTGCTTTTATATTTGATAAATGTAAAAATGTATTGGGATAAAAGTTGTAGGAAATTTCAGTTTTTACCTTTTTTTGATATATTTTTCCATATAATGCATTGTTTAAGAGATCTATTTTTAGCTGCCACCACCACGCCACCTACCGAAGACTATTGTTAACAATTGACGCTTAGTTACGTCTTAGTAACGCTCCCTTTTCTTTTCTTAATTGTCAACCGGAAGTAAATATTGACAACGATCCCAGAGCAACATGTAATTTGCCATATAAATATGGAGAAAGTCATGTGTTGCCCACATTAGTTTATTTTGGAAAGTAGGCTAAAAAATGGAGGATTGATCAGGTAATCTTTGATACTTTATTTATCATTACGTGCCATTTTATCTTCTTTCTAAATTCGGGTGGTTTAAGTGAATTATTTTCTTGGCAAAATCAAACACGTCCGAGATTTATCGGCCCGAGCCGGGGGGCAGCCCGGGACGCCAAAGTTTTGGGGGCGCTCTCCCGATCATTTACCTATGCATTACTTGAAAGTCAATACATTTGGATGCTAATTTATATTGAGGAACAGGCTAGAGTCTTGATGGAATTCCTTTTAATTTATCATTATCAATAATTTTTACAAAGCGATGAATAAATTAACATGCACTTTGTAAATATCTCAACAAACATTAACGGAGGGGGAGCTGGAGTTATATCTCGCCCGGGGCGCCAATATTCCTCGGGCCGCCCCTGTTTACCACAATAACTGGTATTATCACTGCGAACACATTTTTCCTCGAAGACATCTCAAACTGAGTCAAAGGGAAACGTTTGCATTTTTTCATTTTCGTCTTTGATTAAATATCTTGCATTTTCGGGCTGCAAAATTATTTACATCGGCTTGGCATGGAGGGGAGAAAGAGAAAAACAAGTTACTCAGATGCCATAATCGCCCGAAAGTAAACATAACGGTTAAAGGAAAAGGTGCGAGTCCAAAAAAACAACGACCTAAAATTACTTGAATAAATTTAAAATAATTTCATGAAAAGGTTTTTGGTGGAGTAAAAGTAAATTCTAAATAAGTAAAAAATTCCAATTTCCCCATTCAAAGTAACATTGAGTTGGAAATACGCACTCTTGATAAATCTCATGATTTTCGTTTTCTTTTCATTAATTTTCATCCCGAATGCCTTTGCCTTTTTTCCATTTAAGGAACTAACACCTGAAGGCCTCTTTCAGAATGGCTTGCCAATGCCTTCTCCTTCTTTAACCCCTGTATCTGCATGTGCCCATGCCTCCCTTTTCATTTCCTTGGCATAAATATTAAACAACTAGCTGAAGTTCCCGGCGTTGCTCGTGTGCATTCAATATTCATGCATGACAAGCTGAGGAACTTTATCGTTACGAGTTCCTTTGATTCACCTATCTCGGGCAACGTAAAATGGTCTGGGATCCCTTTCCTTTTGTTATCGATTCCTTCTGGTTATTGGAATTATTAATTATTGTAATTTTATACCCTCATCACACCTATGGCATTCCTAGTGCCAAGACTTTTCCGAAACCCGAACAGGTATACGGCTTTTAATTAATTAATTAGCTTTTGCTTCGAGCTTCCCGTCCAAAATCCTGAGAATAACTTTTGCTTCATGCGAAATTAAGCTGATTGTTCTATAATCCTGGCAATCGTTCGATTTATGATTTTCCTTCAAGGGAATCAAAATAGGTCTGGCAAAGTCCTTTGGCCACTCACCCTCTTCATATACCCTACGGCACAATTTATAAGAAATATCTTTTCCCTCTTTTCTACGGGGAGTTCATCAATTCCTACTGCTATCTATGTCTTAATATCTCGGAAAGTCTTTCTAATCTCACCGTTAAGCATTACCGGCACTACATTGTCGCAAGCAGATTCCCCCTCCCTCTCTATCTCAATAGATTCTGGCTTACATATCTTTAGCGTATAACTCCTCAATATACTCTTTCCATCTATTCCTCACATCCTCTGGCTCAAAAAAAAGTTTATATCATTAATTGTGGCCAGAGTATTTCGTCTCTTGTTTCCCATTAACTCCTTCACTTTTCCGTACAATAAGTTTATTCTCCCTTCTCTCTGCTGTTCCTCCATATCCTTACGTTGTCCTTTCCACCACAACTCTCTTGTTTTTGTAGTTTCTCTCCTAATCTTATTCTTATATTCTCTATACAATCTTCATCCATATTCCGTATTTACCTCTTCCTTTCTTCCATCTTTTTAATCATCTCCTCTGTTACCCACGGCTTCCTTATCTTCTTTGACGTTATTTTCCTCATCGTTTTATTAGCGCTTTCTCCCGATGCACGTTCTCATAGTCCCACAACTTTCATCGACCGCTGTTTCCCTACCTGCATTTTCTAAGGCTTGCGTAACAGCCTCCTGATAAACCTTCCTCTTTCTTCTCTTGGTTTCATCTAAATCAAATTTATGAACTCTCATCCCTTTTGTTATTGTTATAAATTTCAAACGAGACCTCATGACCACCAAATTGTGGTCAGAGTCAGCATCGGTTTCCGAAAAATTAAACGAGTCGAATACGTCATTCGTATATCATTTTCTGACCAGGATATAATCAATATTATACCTCTGTATTTCTTCCAGTATTTTCCAGGTGTAGGTTTGCTTAAACCACATATTTTTGACTGTCAACTTGTTAAGTTTACGAAAATCCACCATCTCCTGTCCTTTGCCATTCCTCTTTTCTAGGCATAAATCTCCAACCTCGCTACCGCCTTGGCCTTGTACCACATCACCATCCCAATGCCCCATGGTCACCAAATTCTTTTTGGCCTTTACGTCTATCATAACTTCCTCCAGTTGATCGTACAAGTCATACAATTCTTCTTCCCTGTGGTCACTCGTACGCATATATACTTATTTATTTATCCTTAATACGGCGAGATTGGGACCATATGGTCCCTTCTTCCACCTAACCGTTTTAATACACAATATAATTAATTTATAAGTATATAATTCAGCTCAATTCAAAACAGTGAAATGAAAATTATTTCAAGGTATACATAAATAAGAATAAAATTACGAAAAGTACAGTCGCTTATCTGCTGCGTATTAATGACTCTTTGCCCTGCTTTTTCGTATAAAACTAATGTTACTCCCCTCTGGCTCTCCTTTCTTCCACTATATATTACCCAGAAATCATCCCTCCAAAAATGTCCAATTTCTTTCCACCTAACTTTGCTAAACACATAAGACATTTCTCCTATCTCTTTTCATTCGCAACTTTACATTTTCCAACTTGCCTTTCCAAAGACCGCCTTACTTTCGCCACCGCCAGATGCGACACCAACCATAATGGGCTTGGCCCTCTATACGTCGTGAATCAAATTATTATTTTACTGTGCCACGTTGCTTGAGATATTAGTTGAGATGGCCTCCCGTAACTTTCCGAGTGTTTCCAACACTGAATTAGGCCAACGCCTTTTGCCGCTGTTTCTCTGAGGTACAAACGCTACGTTGACTACGCTTAGCTAGTCTTGTTCTTGTCTATTGACCTTACTCGTAAGGACGATCCTACCAGGAGCAAATGCTCCTGGCAGTGTAGATTTCAAGATCTATGGAACATTCAAGCCCATCTGCAGCTTCAAGGTAACCCATAGAACGAGCCAAATGAATTAATTCACAAATTGCTTTAGACTTGATTTATATTGCAAAAACAATAATATTTATACCAGAAACTTGTTTTTGTTGATACAAAACAAGTCGCAACGAATTGGTTACGATGCACATTATTTCTTACCTATTGCTATTTACTAATAGAATAGAATCTCGGTTCCGTATCTCCCTCCCTCCCTCCCAACCTCTGTATTTCCGTGTTTTACATGTGAGTTACGTTCACGGGAAGCAATACAGCATAATTTTTATTTGCATTTAAAATTACTTAGAATTGTCGTACGAATATGGTAATTGAACCAAGCAACGCCTTGAACAATGTAAATTCATTCTAAATGCCAGTATTTACGCGACATTTTAAGAAGTACGATCGATAAGCAAAATTCTATGATAAAAATTAGAATTTCCATTCCTTTCCTCAGAGAATAGTACACATCCCGCTCCGATATTACAATCCTAAGCTATTTTAATGTGCGCAAGAAAATTTCCCTACACGATGGATTTTAGATTTCCCATGTAAATGTAATGGAAAGGATACTTCCTGGAATCGATCCAAAGATTTTCAACCTTTGCAACAAAAACTATCATCGAGAGCTCAAGTGGCAATAAATTTCCGCCAAGTGTCGTGAAAATCGGTCTATTGGGTTCAAACCTTAATAGGGAGGGACAAACAGACAGGCGTACAGACAGACACAACGAAGGAACTATAAGCCTTTTCCCATCCTGGAAAGTAGGCTAAAAATCTTGTGTGCGTACATCCTAAATGTCCCATGCCTCATGTTTTGGGTTTCAGGTCAGTCCGATTTCGACCAAATTTTAACCATAATAATCGTCATGAGTTTCTGCATCTGATAGATGTGCAGTTGCCTAACATAAGCGCATGGGTTCGATACCAGGAGGGTTTCCATTCTCCATTTGATGAATACGTAGAAGAGCGTAAGACATCTTTCGTTTGCTTTTGAAAATGACTTTTAACTGCCGCATAAATTAGAGACCAAATACGTGCAAAAGAACGCAAATTCATTTCCCTACCGTCGATTATCAAATACGCTTGAGATTTTCTCGAATTTTTATCTCCGAAACTGCAAGTCGTAATTATGTAGTCCTGGAAATTTTTTTGCGGTAAATTTAGTCCTCATTTCAAATAAATCTTTTGACCTATACTATGCAGATCACATAAGAGCTATGGAGAGAAAAATATGGTATTTAATTGTTGCTTGACGGATGTCATTTTACGATATACGACTCTATACGTTTAATTATATTCTTATATAAAGTGGAAGTTTCACTAATACTTAATTTACTTAAAATCTGCCCAGTTGTTTCCGAGATTAATCAGGCAGACGGAGAGACGGACGGAGGCTACGCGCCCATAGAGCGCTCCCCTACTATCGCTTCGCTGGTAAAGAATGCCAAAAAGTCTCGACAGATCCTTTCGATTCTTTTTAATGAGGAACAGTAATGATACAGCGGTGCGGAGAAAGTTTCATAAAAAATAAAGTACATAAAATATTCCATACAAATCAGTAGCAATCAAAATAGGAAGGTTTCGAGGTTTCTAGGTGTATAAATTAAAAAAATACGTCGTACAACGGCGTAGTTATATGCCTCTCAAAAGCGCTCCCAATAAACAACTAGAACTGGGATTTAACATTATTAATAACTGGTAGAGAGCCTGCAGTAATACTTAGAGAAATTTTGAGAAACTTAAAAATGTTATATGTTTATACTTGCGAATAATGAGAAATAACATCGAAGTAATTGAGCATGCAAAAGTGATCACTTTGTCTACCCGCCTCTTTATCTGTGTGTATACATTTATGGTTAATCAACCTCTTGGATTATTATAGACATAGCTTCTTCCACGCCGAACGCAGTACTAGGGGAAAAGGGAAATCCAATGTCGGCATTAGCCTACTCTTTACGAAGAGCACCAAGGGGGCCAACGGCTTAACGTCCCTTCATAAAGACGGAACGCTGACTTTGTGCGGTCTCCCCAAACAACACAAACAGGGGGCCGAGCAACCTTGGAAAAAAATCCTTCTTTCGCAGGATTCGTGCCCGCTGCCCTTTCGAGCAGCTATTGTCCTAACCACTACACCACCGGCACTCTCTCCATCTGTCGGTGAACAGTAAACTTTTTGGCTTTAGGAGATATGCACTTGGAAAATCCTTTTGAATTGGATAGCTCCTATCAATCTACAATTTATCCTCCGATTGGATTTTCCCAGTTATTCATAGATTTTCCGCTACGTGGCTTCAAAATGGGAAAATTCCAAATTTTTAATTGGTATTGTAGCCAAAATGCTAGAGGAATTAAGCAAAAATATTTTAACAAAACGTGCTTCCACCTCTTCCTTAACTAAGGGTATCTTACTTGTTGTGTTGTATTTTCCTTCCCTCCATTCCTCCGTTTACTTTCTTCCACTCACGACAATGTGCCGTTTGCGCGCGCAGATAAGAGTAATCTCCCTCCCCTCCTCGCCAAACATAGAGAATATAATCGGCGGCAAAAATTTTCACTTAAAAAATCTTGTAATTTTTAAGCGATTTTCAGGCGTCCTTTACCAACGAATCGGTAGTAGCGGAACGCCTTATGGACACGTCTCGTCCGTCCGTCCGATCGTCTGTCGCGACTTTCATTCCCTGAACCGCAATACGGAATTTAACTATATTAAGTATGAATGAACCTTATTAAAATTTATCGCCAAATTATGATTTTGGACTGCATCCGTCAATTATAATTTCCACTTTATATAAGCACTTAAGTAAACTTATACTGGTATCTCGTTAAATGGCATCCGTCGAGCTACAATTAAATATAATATATTTCTCTCCCTAGCTCTTATATGATCTGCGAGGTATTGATTGAAAATGCACTCGGATAGAGAAGACCATTTACCTCGAGAAAGTCCGCAGGAACAAATAATGACGAAGTCAGTGTTCCGACCTTCGGAAGGGACGTTAAGCTGTTGGAGCCCTTGGTGCTCTTCGTAAAGAGTAGGCTAATGCCGGCACCGGGTTTCAATCCTCCATTGTGAGTGCGTTAGGTGTGGAAGGAAGGAAGGAATGGCTATAATAATCCAAGAGGTTGAATAGACCGAAATTCCATACAAACAAATAATGACGAATTATAGTGTCAGAGACGAAAACTCAACAGCCGTCCAATCCTTCGATACCGTATTATACGCATTTCCCTTGGCCCTGGAGGACGCGCGACGTACTTCGTAACGTAACCCAAACGCTGAAGTGCTTTATAAATTCCGTCAAGTAATTTGTTAGCATTATAGATCACAAACGAATTAATTCCTGCAATGTTTAGAAGTCCATAAAACATCGTCAGCTGCCAACGTGTTGATTTTCTGGATATTGAATATGTTTCACACAACAAAGCGCTCTAGAACGAGCAAGGAGAGTCCGAATGGAAGGTATTGGGGGTTATGCTCAAATAATGGCGATGAGTCAAAAGATAAACACTTATCTTTTCCGCTTGGGTATTTTTTTACCCAGACGCGCGTCCTTCCGGGTTTAAGGGACGCCTTTGAAATCTCTATGTGCTTCAGTTTTGGGTTATATTTTTCCATCTTGTTTTGAAAAATAATTCGCTTATGTATTCACTTTGTCTGTCCTTCCGTCTCGATTCTTCGGGCAATAGTATCTCTTGAATCCTGTAATTCGGAGAAGCCGAATTTTCGTGATAGTGCGGTGGTCTGCTTGCGAGGACAGGACATTGTAAATTTACGTTTACATTGATTAAAATAAATGATAAGGAACTCGGGACATAGTTTCGTCACTTTGGCTTCTGTCTGTGTACTAGGTTAAATTGAAATTGTGAGGATTCCTAAACGACGGAGAGCCGGAACTTGGAGGAAACATTTCTGTACTGCAACCGTTTATTTTTTATTTAAATTTCAGTTTTGAAAAAATACACATCTTTGTATTAAGGCCTATTTAAAATTGAGCATTTTGAATTTCTCTGAAGGCGTAAAAGATGAAAAGCTGAAAATTTGAGCTGACATTTTCACGTCGATGCCACTTATTCTAAAAACATTTTAGATGAACCCAACAAGAAAGTCATAATCCATTTCATATCTCTCACGGTTTCATTAATAGTTGTCAATGAAAACAATCTTTGTAACAACTAAAGTAATCATGATCTGCTACAAATACGTAAATGTGTTAATTTTCCTTTTATGCGCACAAAGCACTTTGTAAGTGAAAGAGAATGGATAATTTACGACAAAGGAATGAACTTGTACTTAAACACTAAGTTTCGATCAATCAAGTTAGGTATGCTTTAAATAATTATTGACTTTTATTTATATCTCCGAAGGTATAAAATATGAAACGCTGAACCTTTGAGTTTACATGTCCACCTTTATGCCTCTTATTCTTGAAAAGTTTGTGTTTGAAAACTTTACAGAACCCGACAGGGAAACGTTCAAAATTTTAAAACAAATTTTTTTGCAAACTACAATTAAATCTAATTTCTGAAGTACATATCAATTATTGAAGAAAGTATATTTTAATGTAAAATAAATGTTTATGTAGAATGGCGCTTTGCAATACAACGCTAGCTAAGCTACATATTAAGCATCTTTCATTTAAACGCTAACCTCACTTTCACGCGGCATCACCCGTTTTGAAAGAAATGAAGCTCTTTTGGTCGAATATGTTGCAGTATAACAAATTGAAAAATAAAAAATGCGCCGATTTTATCCATGATCAGTGATAACACTCTTCTTGTTTTATAGTATGATGATGATAAGATACGTTTGTGATTCCGTCATGGAGTCGTCGCTAAGAGCAGCCGTATTGTTGCTATCTCAATGGAATCTACTATAATAATAGACAAGTGTTGGTTGGTTGGTGATCATTTTAAATCGTTTATATCTCAAACATGGTAAGAGGAAATGGTTCGAAATTTTCCAGGCATGCTTAATTCACATATTTAGAGTGAGTGACAAAAAATATTTGAAAAAACGACCCGGGTTCGACTCCAGGAAATTATTTATATTTCTCATAAGATAATACGAAAAAATGGTCTTTTCGACGTGAAGGCTTTTATTCTTCTGGATATTTGAATTTAAAAAATTGACCTATGATCTCTGGATCTAGACCATTCTAAAGAGGTGTCTTATTCCAATCGTCTTTTTTTGCTTTCAGCCCGAAATCGCTCATGTTAATCGTTTGAATGATAAATTTTGGAAAAATCTTGCTATTTTACCGGGATGTTGCCTTGCCTATCAACTATATTGTTTAACCTCGAAATCCTATTGTTATTTCAATCCTTATGGGTTTCAGCCTGCTTTGTATATTTTTAATATGAGAAAGAGAGAGAGACGGAAGGAGGGGGATATGATTATCATAGCAATCAATGTAAACAACATTCGTTGCATTATTTACGAGAAGAAATTCTTAAAAATCTGAAATACTATTAAAAAGATTAAAAATCTTAATATCGAGCTAAATCCAATATTAATAAAATGAAAACGGCATGGAAATCTGAGAAAGGTGCTGGACGTTTTAATAAACAAACCGAACTTGTGAAAAATTTAAGCAGTGAAGGATAGGGCGATAGATTACGGGAGTTAGGCAGAAGAATGGAGGACTTGAGGACGGTTTAGGAAATAAGGAGAGAAAGAGAGGTTTAAAAGAATCCATGAATCACAAAAATAATAATAAAAGGCTATGTTATCCGTCCGTTGGTCTGAGTGTCAAGCTATTTAAACGCGAATAACTCAATCGGAGATGTAAAAAGAAAATTGAAATCTATTCAAATATAAAAATGCTTTGCCGAAAGAAAATTCACGAAAAAGTCCAGAGTTGGACCTCAGGAGGTTATTTCCATTCTTCCTAAGATAACACGCAAAACTCGACTTTTTATCGCGCAGGCTTTTCTTCTTTTGGAAATTAAAATAGGAAAAAGGTTGACCTATGATCAGAGCCGTCTGAAGGGGGGGGAGGGGGGGCTGGGTGGGCCCAGGGCCCCGTGCCTGTGAGGGCCCCGCGTCTATGAGGATCTATAGTAGAAATTGTATTCGAGAAATTGTCTCGAGAAGAGGAGATAGGTGCTCGTTTACTCGTATACTGTTTATATATACTCGTATACATTTCTCATTAAACTCCAATTAATAAATATAGAAAAATAAATATGCAATATATAATGGTTTTAAAAATATATTTGACCTACTGTATTTTAGGAGAAAAACTAACATAAACTTGAAAACAATAATAAAATTGTAATTAAATGAGAAATTTGATTTGTATAAATAGGGGGCCCCGCGGTAACCCTCTCGCTTGGGACCCCGCGGGTCTTGGAGACGGCTGTGCCTATGATCATCCGATTTGAATTATTTAAAGAAAAATTAATAAAGGTATTAATTCTATTTTTTCGAAATCGCTCATATCGAACGTTTAAATTACATATTTAGAGAAATTATTGTCATTTTAACGACAACTACCTTGGCGACGAAGTACATAATTGTCAAACTCGAGCTCACACTGTTGTCCCGAGGCAAAATGCCTGAATCCTCTCTTCCGCTCGCCCACCAAATTCTTGACGCGCGGGATTTTATTCTTTTGGAAATTAAACTTAGAAGAAACTGGCCTACGATCATCTTGTCTCTCTGCGATCTTATTCTATTCATTTTCTTCCACCTGCAGTACGATATTGCTCATATTAATAAATCATATTTTGGGATAATGTTCACATTTTAACGACAAATGCACTGACTACAATGTAACTCTCAAAACTTGAGTCAGGTCGTCCCCTCTTCCGCCCCCTCCCCCCCCCCTTTGCCTCAAAATTAATTTGTTTATATTGACAACCGACTGCTGCGAGAAACAAACTCAATATAAATAGTGATAGGTAAAATAATTTATTTAAAGTTAAAAATTAAATCATGTTTTTTATTAATTTAAACCCGTCATTTTTGACGGGAAATATACTAGGATTTAGGACAAAATTCTCTGTTTGCCTAAAGAACTAATATGCGGCGTGGAAGGATATTTCTTGAGCAGTGCAGATTAAAGTACGAGTGTATTTGCGTATAGTTAAGACGAGCGTCAACAGCGAAGTTATTAGTGTGTTGTAACATAATTATTTCATATATTCACAACATAATTTTTAAAAATATTTTCAAACTGTAGTATTAGAATTTATTATTCTATTTCGAAAAAAATATAGTTTTGTTATTGGAATTTTTTTCCGAATTCCGTTTTTTAAATGCTTAACATGATTTTGTCTACATAGCAAAAAATAGTTGCTTAGCAGCGGGCGAGGTTTCATTAGATTGTATTAACAACAAACTGAATATCAGCACAATTAATTGTTGTAGCGTTCCCAACAAAGAGGCCGAGTTTGAACATCTTATCTATATTCTGCGAGTTTGCATAGTTATAGGTACTGAAAGTTGGCTAACGAAGGGCATAAATAGGGAGATATTTTCTGGCGACTATTGAGTTTTTAGGAAAGATCGGCGAATCCGGTCAGGAGGTGAAGCCATTATAGCAGTTATCAATAGATACGAAAGTTACCCAATAACGACGACGAAAGTGTTTGGTGCAGTGTGAAAGGAAGTGGCTCTTAACTCGTAAATATGTATATACCTCTTTTACGGGCCTCCTAATGGAAGCGTAGAAACTCATCATTATCTCGAGAAACAAGTGGCGACGCTATGTTCGATAAATAAAGATAGAGCCACTATAATTGCCGGTAATTTCAATCTGCCTTTAATTGACTGGAATCATACTTGCTTTTATCATAGTAATACAGAGCATGAATCACGCGAAGTTTGAATTGATACTTACGGTAAACATTTGTAGTGACAGTGAGGTGTCCCGCGAGATCGAAAAATATATTCCATCTATTAGCTGCACGCTATCCAGGGCATATGAATAAGGATTAAGCGATAATTGGGCTGCGTACGTGGAGTTTAAATTAAAGATTATGTATTGCATGTATACATGTAAATGCAAAGAGCTAGCATACCATGTTCGTCAAAGCAGGTTGTTCAAGTTTTAAGTCTTTTCTACGCAATGCTTATTATAATTTCTGCGAGGTGGTTGACAGCGCAAGCGCGGGAGAATCCTGGCGCATGTCAACAGTTTTTATGCGAAGGGTTACGGATGAACTTAATTAAAAACACTTAAGCTTGATAATGTAGAAGCTATTTGGTGCAACCAGGAAAATAGGAGCATCTTAGACGGCAAGGAAAAATTCACACCCGCGTAATTAACACCTCTCCAAGAGCCACGGTTGAACAGAGGACATCGACAAGTAATACAGCAATATAGGGAGACGGGCTCAGGAGCTGAACTTTTATAACAAATTTTTATATAGTTAATACTTTAATATGAATAAACTTTATAATATAATTATGATAACCTTTGTGCTTGCATTGGCGTAAAAAGTTGAAAAAGTCTTTACCAGCTGTTGAATGATGTGGGAGTCTCCCTATTTAACCTTTAATCTTTTTACAGTTCAGAGAATTGCAGACAGAAGTAGAGAACTCAGTGGCAAACGTAAGAATGTTTTGCTTATAAGTAGTAAGAAATTTGATAGCATCTTTTGTTTCATTAATGAGCATACTGACTTATCCATTCATATTGCTTAAAATCGACGAAAATATACTGCTAGTTGAAATTCAGATTTAGATACTAGTAGGACTGAAACTGTTGAATATTTCATATTTTAGTCACCTAACTTATATGACAAAAATAATTTATTTTTTTCCTAATTTCACATCAACCATCCATATAAAAACAATGTATAAGTATGGTTAGCTGAAGAATTGCTAAGCTACAACACAACACTTTAAAATGTTTCATTTAAATTTGTTCAAATATACATCATTTACAACAATATTATCTATCTTAAATAGTGAAAAAAGATAAAAAGTTCTTAAGATAAATAGATAAATAATAACTTACTATCAATAATAATTACGATAAATAAAAGCATACAATTATTAGGAGAAATATCCCTTCAAAAACATAGGAATGCTCGTATCAATACAAATCTTCATTAAAATAATGAGACTTCTATTACACCAAGAACAATGACAATAGTTTGTTTAAGCTCGTTGCTATGATAGACGCTTGTAATTTGATCTATCTTCCCACGCGAATTCAAATTAACATTTATCGCAGCGGCAACGGTTAGATCTGGTGGCCGAGATAACTAAATCACTCATTTAAATTACTCATCTAAATCACTCATATTGCGTGATGGTTATCTCAGGTGAGGTGGTTCGAACCACGCAAGAAGCTTTGGATATTTTTCAGATTAGACGGGGTCCAAAACATATATATACAGTAGTCCCTCTCCAACCGCGGTTTCCAGTATCCGCGGTTTTCCAACTCGCGCCTAAATGTATACATAACCGCTCGTGCATAAATGTATGCAAAACTGCTCCAAATTCTTCGGTCTGATTCCCTACATAAGTGCGCAGTGTGAATTTCAATATTACGGTCTAATATAAAAGGGGATAAATACAATCTATACAATTAAAAAAATGTTGTTGCTAAAATTTTATAGTGTAAATTATTTTTTTAAATGTTGGACCTCTTTTACGTTAAACCTATAGTTTCGATCAAATTAAGCACCAACAATAACGGATAAAATCCACGGGACTTTTAAGTTACGTTAAATTTACGTTTACTCAAAAGTGGCCTACAGTCTTAATTATCCACAGTTCTCCACACGGCCGTCAATAATGAACAAATATCGCCATTATTAAAAGCTATGTTATTGAAGAAGATGAAAGCTCTACTAGGTGTAATTAGTTCACGCAAAGAATGGTGCTCCTATCTGATTGCACTATTATGTATTTACTCTTTGCAGTAATTTAATCTGCAGAATATTTTGCATTAATATTTAATCCTCGTGTCATTTTGGTAACATCCCTTGGCTACTATCTCCTCTCCTTATTACAGCTATTTTTTATTTTGTTTGTATTTTCTGGCAATACATTGTGTATACATTATCTGTACCCCTTAACTGGCTATAAATTAGTTTTATTTTACAGATTTTTAATATAATTTTTATTAAATCGTTTGCTAAAACACTATTTTCACCGAAGTGGAGAAAAAACAAGTGAAAGTATGCAACTGAATTTTCATAACAAAATTTTATATAGTTGACACTTTTATAGGTATTTTTTTAGTTGAAACCGAGTGCCTATGTTAATCATAGATTCCTGCCCCGAAAAGACTCAAATATATTTGATTAAAATTACTAAATTTAACCTTATAGACGTGTAAAAATATCAAACACAGAAAGTATAGAAGGCATTAAATACGGTAAAATGTCTTTAATCCATAAACAATTATAAGAAACGTATCCATTCTTTTAAATTGCCATTCGACACTTAGAAATGCTGTTCTGCTAAAAAATTCTTTCTTATTTAATGAAAAGGGTCACATCAGTTATTCAAATAATTACTAAGGTTGTGATATTTTTCAAAAGACTACATACCAATATCATCAATAGTTTCCGCGATTTTGATGAATATATGCAATGTCGGGAGCGCGCTGATTTGCAAGGAAGTATTGAGGGCTTATCTTCTGAAACAGAACCCAACATTATGGTTGTGCAATGGTGGAAGAAGACTGTTCTGCGGACATCCTCGAAATAGGAGGAAGGGAGCTGGAGGACCTCCCGCGAAGAATTTTATTATATATCTTATTTGAATTATAATGATAACAAATACGATAAATAGAATTTTTAAGCATGTTTGTATGCATTATAAGATTTAAGATATGTTCCATTAGCCTTGGCCCTCTCCAACCGCAGGTTTCTCCAACCGCGGTCAAGCCAGGAACGTATCTCCCCCCGATTGCAGAGGGACTACTCTATATATATAAAAAGCGAAGTTAATATAAAAGTTGGTAAAAAGAAAGTTATACGCGATAATCTGAAAGAGGACCTTAAAACATTTTGGTCTTACGTCAGGGAAGTCCAAGGTAATGCGTCACTGAGAACAAAAACAGGAAAAGTAGTTGACAATAGTGCGGAGAAAGCAAATTTGTCAAATAATCATTATCAGAGAGCTTTTACTGCATGGAGTGTTGCAGGCGAGAAACCTAAATCCCTATGCATCATGGAGATCCAATGGAAGATGTGATGCTTTTGGTAAATGGAATCGCGTACCAACTTCATTCGATTAAGCAAGCCTGAGAAAAATATTTAAAAACAACATTCGAGAAATCCATTATGCAAGTGGTCGTTCCTGAACACTGGAAGTTGGCATACGTATCGACCACCTACTATAAAGACGGCGGTGAAAAGAAACCGGAAAATTACAGGCCGTGCAAGACGTTTGAGCGTATAATCTTTACCTCTGTTTTGCGCAGTTTTGATAGTCGTTCGTCATTAAGGGGTAGCCAGCATTCCCAAAAGGAATATTACGTTTAACGCAGCTCAGAATTTTCATGGACGATTTATCGCGATTCGGAGAGAAAAATACTCAAGTTGATGCCGTTATCATTAATTTTAGGAAAGCGTTTGATTAAGTACCTCATCAGAAATAAATAGTGAAACTAGAAAAATATGTTATCAATCCGAAGGTTATGAGTTGGGCGAAAGACTCCCTCTCGAACAGAGAACAAATAGTAGTCGTCAATGGGATGTCCTCGTTAAAGTTTTGTCAGAAATAACTATGGGAAGTGTATTACGCTTCCTTCATTCTAAATTTTCGAAAGTGACATCTACTCGATAGTTGGTCACATAAACAGAGTATTCGCAGATGACACCTAAGTACATTAAGAGATGATGCACCATCAGTCGCTGCAGGAAGATTTAAAAGCCATTTCTGCGTGGTGCATAAAAAGGAAAATGGAAATTAACTGCCGTAAACGTTCCATAGTCACTTTCTGGAAAAGCTATGGCAATGAGATAGATTTCGTGTATAAAATCGATGGAATGAATATTCAAGCAGGAGTACAATAAATATTAAGGAGCCATCATTTGTCATAACCTTTTCTGGGACATACACATTTGTCGGTTTATAGGTACAACCAAGAAAAACGTGACTTTCACAGGCAGAGTATTGCAGAAAAAGTACGTGAAGCGTGTTATTTATCACTAGTTAGACCACAGTTGGAATACGCCTCATGCATATGGGATCCGTATGAGAAGGGACATATAATTCAATTAGAAAGAGTACAGCGCAGAGCAGCAAGATTCGCAAAACAAAAGTATGAACATAAGGAAAGCGTCACTTCATTATTGAATGATTTGAACTGGGTACCACTGGAGGACCGTAGATTGAACTCAAGGATGGGGCTTTTGGAGAAATATCGGACGGAATGTCCAAAAGAGAGGTTTTTGGCATGACTAAAGCAGAAACTATCGTGAACATAAAATTCCAGAAAACGATTGTAAGAGAGGCCCGTTTTTTTTAAGACAATACGAGATCATTACAGGAAAGTCAAACCTGCGAGAGATAACTATTACGTCGGCTTTGATATATTGCAACTCCTGCCACCAACCAATTGGGCGAATTGCAGGATAACATTTAGATATAGATGTAGATCAATAGACCTCAATTTCCTTAATAAAATATTTAATAGCTATTACAGAAACCTCAAACAGACTCCATCTTTTCCCATCCCGCGCCGCACTATTGCTCTTTTGCAGTTCCACTACCTGACTTTCAAGCTCTCTTTATCATTCCACCTCCTCGGTTCCGCAACTTCCTGATCATTGGAGCTACTCACACGGATATCTCCTGCGATCAATTCCTCTTTCTTCTCCCGTTATAATTTCACTTGTTACTGATATTCACTGTTAACATAGGTCTGAATGTCTAACAGAGAATGTTTTAAGGATAATCGAAGCACCAGCGTACATGAGTACGTAGGAATCATGACGATAAAATACTTGAGATCGACTGTAGGACCGAGGATTATCGAGGCTCGTTGTTTACAAGGAGAATACAAGATCGTAATAGGATAGTCAAATCTGCCAGAGAAAGCTGTTTGGCTTTGCTGCAATGCAACCCCTGCCACCCACCACTATTCAATTGCAGGGTAATATACAAATTTAGAAGCAGTACAGGGCGCGATTATGTCCGACTACTATCCACCTATGGCAATCACTGCCGTCCTTTCCCGAATACACCTCCCGCAGAATGTTCGAGTAGTAGTTCTCAACTTTCTTTAGGATGTGAGCAATATTCACAATTTATTAAGATTTGCGGCCTAATTTCAGACCGTATATTACACAAAAAAAATAAATTTACAATAATATTGGTTTTTATAAAATAAAATTATCATATCTAAGAAAATTATAGTTTCATTTTGGAATAATACATTTGCTTACCAAATGAGAAGACTGAACTTTTTTTATCTGCAATAAGCTGACCCAGTCTGGATGTTGTTGAAACAAGTGCACATCGAAGGCATTACATTTCTGTATTTCGTGATGAAAAACATGAGATCGATTTGGGACAGAACGTTATCGACGCTAGTTTTTTCTATGACAATACGAAATCGTAAGAGGAGAGTCAAACTTGCAAGAAAAAATTGTTATATTATTGATTACATTTCACAGCGTATTTTTGTGCTTCGTTAAGATTTCTAGATAAAACGGCCTAGTGAATAATGCACGTGTATTTATAGGCTTTAAAAATCATCATAGTAGAGCAATAAAGATGTGATTGACTTACATTTGGTAAGATTCGATGATTATGTGCCATGAATTTGATTTGTTACGTTGCTAGTTTGAATTTACGCTTAGTTAAGGCATATATACTAAATTGTACTTATTTCTATTTGTTACTTTTATTCAGGTTCACCCGTGATTTTTGACAGTTGATTAAACTATACTATAATTAATGACCTATGCTTGTAATTTCGTCTGGCTGTGAGATAGAGAGAATTATATTTTTAGGAGAGTGTGAGAGGGGAGGGGAGAAAGAGAATGATAGGGAGAGAGTGAAGTGAATAGGAGGGATAGAGAGAGAGATAGAGAGAGGGAGGAGAATGGGAAGTGTCTTAATTTTATTCATTAGTAACCTACATTTTGAAAGCCAACTATCATAGTATAATGTGAACTTTAGATGAAAAAAATTTAACGTTACGTAATATATCACCCTATAACAATGATAGGATTAAACAAGATATTAAGGAACAGTAGGACAGTGGCCCGCCGAAAATGTGTGGCCTTGATTTAGACGCTAAGAGAGATTTGTGTAGTTTTAGGCCGTGACCAAGTGCTATATGAGGCTAACATTCACACAATCACTCAAGAACAAACGGGTCACAGACAAAAATGAAATCTCTCGCAGATTTATAGGATTATACGTTAGCTATTGATGAATGTCCTCTTTTCCAGTTTTGCTTTCTGTCGATTTCTTAAACAAATTAACAATTGACTATTGTTATTTTCTAGACATTACAGATTTGCGGCTGAAGAAGAATTCTTATCGTATTTACGCCGAGCCGTAACCTCCGTCCTTATTCTTGATTCGCAAAAACATCATATTTGAAACCTTTAATGGATGCGGCTGTATGATAAAGATTTGCAATATAAAATATTGTATGGCAGTTTTCTCCGAAAAGCTCATCATAAATGCATCTTACAGGAAATGATTATTTTATTCTAATCTATAACTTGCAAAGATAATTTATTATCTCGGATGGGCAAGTAATTATGGCAATTTTTTCATTTTTTTGTTTCCAATAAAGTGGCCGGCCTAATAGAGTGACTTGACCGATAATACTATTTTTGCGTTCATTTCAACAAAGATCATAATAACAATTTTTTTAGCTATATTTGTCCTCTTGCAAAGCGTCTCATTTATGCCTAAAGAAAGATGAACGGAACGAATTTAAAAGGCACTTAAAATGCCTCACTGATGTTTTTCGCTTTCATAATTTATCAATGGGTATTTAGTTAGAGTAAAAATGAATGTATATGTTCAAACTCGAGCTTTCATAAATACATGAATCGGCATCACTATTTATCACTACAACTGAAACTCCCGCACAATATATGAGCGTAGCACATATCAGCTGTAACAAGATGGAAAAGTACACGCTATAAATGGAATACACAGAGATTTCAAAGGCGTTCTTTATGGGAAATACGTATGAAACGATATCGAAAAATTGGGCGATTCTAGAATTGTAAATTTAATATTCATCTATACCTCACAGATCATATACGAGAGCATGGGAGAGAAATTAATGGATTTTTACTGTCGTTTGCAGAGAGAACCGTCTTAGCGATCGATGTAAACAAAATATGCGATGTTTAACTCGTCATTTCCACGAATTTTCATCTCCGAAACTATGACTGGTCGTCATGTGATATTGCAGACAATATTGCGGTAAATGGAGACCTCTATCCGAATAATTAGTTTTAATCTACGCCTTACAGACCATATAAGAGCTAGAGAGAGAAAATATGGATTTTTAATTGTTGCTTGGCGGATGCCATTTAACGAGTTACGAGTACAAGTTTATTAAAGTAACTACGTAAAGTGGAAGTTCTAAATCACAATTGTGCGATAAATTTTAATAACGATCACTCTTATTTAATTCAATTAAAATCTGTCCAGCGGTTTGGGAGATAAAAGTTGCGAGGGACGAGACGTGCCCATAAGGCGTTCTGCTACTACCGCTTCGCTGGTAATGAACGCCCAACGTCATTCACCCGAAAAACCATTCCCACAAAAATCCGCAACTGCATGGCAATGGCCCACGTGGGACGAAGAAAGGAGAGCGTTTGTGTGTGAGAGAGGAGCAGTTGGGGGAGTATGGCTATGGGGGAGGGGGGAGCAGGGAGCGGCGTTGGAGGAGGAGGAGGAGGAAGGGGTGGGGGGTATGCACGTATGGCTATGGGGGAGGGGGGGAGCAGGGAGCGGCGTTGGAGGAGGAGGAGGAGGAAGGGGTGGGGGGTATGCACGTATGGCGAGGTGGGAGCGGGGAGCGGCGTGAAGTAAGCGAATCGATGGCGGCGGTCAAAGAGGCGCCTGCCTCTGCTGCAGCCTTATCCAAAAGATGCCGCGGAAATCGACGATGAAAGTTCTTTCCTGACGGTGGCGTATAAATCGATACTTGACATTTTTCGCAAATACGTGCATGAGGGTTTCTGAGTAATTGCATAATTTAATGTTAAGTATGGAAGTTTTGTGTGCCCGAGAGCACATACGTGAATGTAAATTTCAAAGAAGAGTGAAAGTATTACATCGGAAAACGAACCCAGGTCATCCGCAGTGGAAGATTCGCTTTCGATTCTCGATCAAGTATAACCCTTTCTCCATCTTTCCTTTGGAACCAAAATAATTTAGTCGGACATTTAGGAATGCCAATTCTTGTCGACTTTATTTGCCGGAGAAGTTTAAAAGGTGGCGTAATGTGATGCTCTTAAATTTAACGTCCGTCTACCCAGTTTAATCTGATTTATACAGAAACGAGTTTCGTTCAAGTCATTTTATCCTTCTGTGTGTAAATTTAATGCTAACAAGTAAATCTTTGCTACTTCGATTTTAAGATGTTAAGCGAAACACCTAATAGTTTTCAGATGGATCATCGCCCATCAAAAAACCTGGGTTCTATTTTTCAAATATTTGCATAACTCGTGAATGAGGGTTTTACAATAGCATTTTAAATAGATTATAGCCAAGATACGAGCTTTTAAGTGCAGGAACGAGCAAAAGATAAGAGCAGCACATAGTTCTTTTTTAAATGATGCCACCATAAATACATACACTAAAAAATCTTCCGGTAGCCTATACACATTCAAAATATTGTCATTGCAGACCATGAAGGTCAAAGGCTCTTATTCCTTATCAGGTCAGCGGTTTTACAGGCATATCATGCAACCTCCTTTCGCAGCGGGATGCGCGCAACACAAGCACACAGTGACGGCATTAACTACCTATTCACGTCAAGCACAGAGGGTAACAGCTTAAAATCCCTTCCAATGCACGAAACGATTTTACCAGAAGGCTCTCCTCAAGACAAACAAGCTGGAAGAAAGTTAGTTGAGACGTAAACGACCTCCGTGGAATTCGAACTAGGTCTCTCTGTGTGGAAGGCAAACACTCCATTCCACCAACATTCCAACCTGATGAGCTATACAAAAGTTTTTTTTGGTGGGGGACGAGTGGTAAGAACATATCTCTTCCTTAATTGTCTCGACTATTCCTTCTTTTAATGTTAACCAGAACAGAGGATATAGCTTCACAAAAAGAAGATGTGGAAAACAGAAAGAAGATCGTGTCTCCTATTCCATTTTGATCGATACATAAAGGCCATCTAGTGGATGTGTGATTTAACTTCAACGTCAGATCATTAGGAATATCTGCCAACTTCCTCTGCTTCGTTAAGATTCATTTTGTCATTAGAAGATTTTACTAATGGATTTCTTATTCAATCGTGGCTATATATAGATATATGCGGAAAGTATTTCAGGAAATTTTCTCAATAAATGTGAAGTATTTATTGGAAGCACCGTTATATCTTTAGTGTAATTGCTTGCGAAAAATGACCTTAATAAAGTAATAAATTAAATAAAAATAGCAATAAAAAACTTTAAATAAACTTTAATTATTAAAAGTTTTACTAAAAAGACTATAATAGATCATTCACAAAAATGACATAAAATATTTAATAAAAAACACGAGCCGGGTTTCGATGCATGATCGTGTTTTTATTAAATATTTTGTGATATAATACTATATGTCATTTTTGTGATTTTTTTAGGTTGAATACCACCAAAGTAAAGTCAGATGCAATAAAGTTTTAGACTGAAATAAATTTAATGACTCCGAAATATCAAACAATTAGAGCTTGAATTTAATAAATAATAAGAGTTCAACGGTGAATTTACTAGAATTTTATTTTTAGGGTTCCAATTTGATATATTCATCATGCAACTTTTATTATTCGTTAAATTTAAATTGTCGAAATTTCAGAAAAACCAAATTTATTTTAGTCTAAAATCGACGGATAAAGCCTTTACTATGCGGAACTCCATAATAAATGAAAAGAAGAGAATCGCTTTGCAAAATAATTCCACTTTATTCAGAATAAATTGGAATTATTTTACGAGGTGATTCTCTCCATTTCATTTTTAGCATGCTTTCCAAAAAATGGAAAGTAGTCTTAAGAGATAGCCTCGGTGTCCGTGTGTGTGTGCCCCATTAACATCTTCATGAATGAACTGATCCCCATGAAACTTGGTGTAAGCCTAGTGCTCTTGGAGACTACCCATGGGCCATAATTTATATTCCGAATTTACTGGTCCCGAGTACGATTCCAGGTGAGGTCTTTCCCCATTTGATTTTCATGCTTAATCTATAATCCGTAGTGCAGAAAGTTTTTCTTTTGCATTTAAAAATTTTTAGAATTACGATATCGGCGTGGGAATCGTACTGTTTTTAAGGGGAAAGGTGAATATTTTTATTCATATCACACAATTTTGATTTTCGATCGTACTTGTTTGAATTTCTCACAAAAACTTTCGTTTCGGCATTTTGAAAGCCTTTTTTATTTGTTGCTATGATGATGATTATTGCCAAACTCGGGTGGAGCATAGCCTAGTGCACATTCCAGCCGTGTTTAGATTAATAACTATCGTGGAAACTATCGACCCTTAGCTCGATTCATACCTATCTGAATTTTTCTGAATAGTATATTCAACGGCGCGAAATGACCTTAACCGTCGATGCACCTAAAAATAAAAATTACTGCTACTACTAACACGAAATTTGTTAATTTTGAAGGTGGTATCTAACAATAATAAAAGGCTACTTCTGTCCCTTTGTCCCTTGGTCACTTTGTCCCTTTGTTGCTCCCTCTGTCACGCTATAAAGATGCGAATAACTCGATAATGGAACAAGATTCATTTATGATATTTGGCAGGAATGATCGACTCACATATTGTAAGATGGTGACGAAAAGAAATCTCTAAAAAATCCTATGCTCGACTCCAAGATAGGCAGTTCCATTTCCCATATGATAACACGTAAAAATCGACTTTTTGACTTGCAGGCTTTTATTGTTTTTGAGATCTAAATTACATAGAATTCGCCTATGATCTTTGGATCTAGCCCATTTTAAAGAAAAAACTATTAAGTTTCTTATTTCGTTCATCTATTTTCCCCTACAGTTCTAAATTTCTCATGTAAACGTTTAATTCATATATTTTGGGGAAATCTTGCCATTTTAATGGATGTTGCCATGCCAACCCATTATATTGTTAAACCTCGAAATCCTATTGTAATTTAATTCCTATGGGTGAAAGCGTGCTTTGAATGCTCTTACAATTAGTACGAGAGAGAGGAGAGAAATTCTTTTCATAGCAATCAATATAAACAACATTTGTTGCGTTATTTATGAGAAGGAGTACATTTGAATGTGGAATATTAATCATTCGCATATTAAAATTTAGTACTTAGAATCATCGTAGGAGTTCGAAACTTGAAACAACGAACTTATAAAAGAACAAAAGTTTGTCTTCTTGCCATCCAAAGAAAGTCTAGGCATGTTCGTTTTTTATTTCACAAATACCTTTCCCGTTGAATTTCAACGGCCATCTCCCTAGTTTATATATTAAAATTGTATTGAAAGGAAAGTAGGCGGATTAGTTCTTTCCAGAACTACTTGTTTTATTGTAGTCTTTTTAGTATAACTCTTATTGTTAATAATAAAAGGTTTCCTTAAAGAATATTTTTATATATTATTTTTAAATTTTGAGTCTAAAACAATATTTTTTTATTTATATATTAATTTATTTTTTTTAATACTCATTATAAAGATTTTTAATCACAGAATTGAGGCAAATAATTTTAATTCTTCCACTGCTTTCTCTTTGTATACGTTTGGTCCAATTAATTTAAATATAGTTAATGATTTCAGGCGTCACTTTGTGGAATTTCTTCAAATTGTAGAAATAAAGAGACTTATTTGGTAATTCCATATAAACTTTTCTTTATATTCGACCTAGATTTCGTTGCAATATTACATCATCAATTTACGTGGAATTACCAAAGAAGTATCTTTATTTCTACAATACATATATTGAATAGTATCGGCGATTGGCTACAGATCTGTCATACTCTAACGATATTTACTTCGCTAGTGCCAGCATTCTCCAATCTGACCTTCACAACTTGATTAACGTATTGATTCCTGATCAGTTTCCTGTCTTTCCAATCAGCACCTATATCCTTTAAGATCCTCATAAGCATTACCCAACTAACTCTATCAAAGGCCTTCTGCCAGTCAACGAAACATACGCAGCAATCTTGGCTGTACATTTCCATTTGTAATAATATCCTGCAAACTGCCAGAAGTGTTTGGCAGAGGGTGTCACTGCACCAACAAACTCTAGCTAAAGCCTCTCATCGCCTATCTTATCGCGCCTAGGAAAGATGATCTGTAGTATTTCTCGGTTGCAGCGACTATTTCGACTTATTTTCCGTTAGACTCTAACGCTACGCTAACTTGCATCAGTGTGTACAACTATGCCTGGCACGTCTTCAACGAATTCGGAACTATTGAACTTTTCAAATACTTTCAGCTTGTATTCCATTTTTCTACTCTTCATTGTATTCCATTCCAGATGTCTCAAAATCTCCAATACGCTCGTATAATATCGATACTCTCCCTTTACAAATCTATCCGCTCTACGGTCGATCATTTCGAGCTCCCTAGTCAGGCCCACCTCAAAAGGGCCCCACATTGCGCAACAGTATTTCACGATAGGTCGTACAAGCAAATAGTAGGCGATTTCCTTTCCATTTCCACGGAAATCTGGAGGAAAGCTCTTGAACGCTGTTTGCTGATGTTATAACGGTTTTGACGTGCTTCCTACTAGACATGTTGCTATTGATTGTAGCTCTGAAGTATTTGTAGGTTCTGACCTATTTTAATTTTAACCCGGTTATTTCGTATGGGCAACGGATAAAATATCTGGAACGCGTGAAGTTCATAGCGGCGCATTTCTCTATATTCAATTCAAGTTATCATTCCTTACACCACTTAGTCATTGACTGAAGGTCCCCTTGAAATATCATCTGTTCCTTTCTGGAGTTGATTTCTCTATAGACAAGGGTGTCATCCGCGAATACCTTGCCCTTTATATTACCAACTAAACCGTTTACGTATATCAAGAGCAACAGTGGTCCAATTACACTTCCCGAAAATCACTTTGACGGCGTCTGATACAACACCGTCGGGAACTACTCACTGGGTTCTATCTAAAAGGAACAAAGCAATTCAATTTTCTATTCTCTCGTCAATTGAGTAAGGCTTTAATTTTTGTAATATTTTGCGTGAGAAACGGCGTCGAAGTCCTTCATAAAATCCGAGAATACTGCATCTATTCTAATTCCTTTATCCGCTGCTTTCACAGTAACATGGGTGACTAGAGCGAACTGAATCTCTCATGATCTGCCTCTCCGGAAGCAATGCTCGTTTATGTTCAGCTTTAGAGGAATCGCGTTACTGAGTTACTCATAATGTGCTCAAAAATTTTACGGAAAATTGACGCCAACGATATAGGGCGATAGTTTTCTACTTTTAATTTACTTCCTGTTTTGTGCACAGTTGTAAAGTGGGCTGTTTTCCATATTAAGAAAGAACTACTCCCTCATTTAGCGATTTCGTGAATACGATCTTTTTGATAGGGTGCTAACTCGTCCGCTAACGAGTTTGTAATGAATGCAGATATATCTTCCGGCCCTGGCGATTTCCATCTATGAACCTGATTTAGCAAGTTTACGATATCGCCTTCGGATATTTCTAGTATGCTCATTTTTTAAATCTATACACGTAGGCAGAATCAATGAAGTGACCGCTGCCGATGATGAAGCAATTTTCGAAGTAGCGATTTCATAGACTGGCCTTTAGCGAAGACAAAATTTGCAAAGGTTTCTTTATATTTCAAGAGGGAATTTTATTTTAATGACGTTTCAAATATTCATCATTAGAATAGTTGTTCATTGTTTTTGGATAGCACAATTTAAGGCAAATATTACAAGCGGATTCTGCATATGCGTTTATATACTTTTACAAATTCTTCCAATAAATTTGTATATATTAAACTTGTCGCCATTTTTTTACAATTTTGCATGCATACCTTTGATTTTGATTATTTGATTATTCTGGGTTGATTCTGCAGACCTATTTCTTCTCTGTTTGATTTTACCCTTCTCCGACCGTTTTTGCTTCTCATCATCAGTTATCATTGGTATATTCCTGATTCGATTTTATTTCAAAATATTTAATCTAAGATTACGTTCATCTTCAGTTCAATTCTCTAAACATTTTCTTGTATATTCTCTTACTTTCTAAAAACTCTTTTCTCTTTCTTCAGGACATTTAGTTGCTTTCCTTTTAAAGTAGTATTTAAGATTATATTCTAGACTTTTATTATTTCATTTAAGTATCATTTTGTAAACTTTAAAATTTTAAATATTCTCTTCAATCGCTTTTCCATATCTTCAGAACATTCATTTGCTTTCTTTTTAAGATAGCAATAAAGACTTTGTGCTAGTTTTTAATTCCTTTTCGTCGCTTTCGTTATTGGAGACATTTTCTGTAAATATCAATTGATATATATTCTTCGTCAGGGAAAAACCCATTGTTGCTTATTTAGCTAAACAAATTCTGAATACTTGAAAATATATGAACAAACGGAGTGAAGTTAATAACAAAAGTTTATGAAAAATCTGATGTGTACAGCATATGGCAAATAACGGCGATATATGACCAAAATTTTGCTTTAGATAACAAAATTACAATATTTTTGAAGCGAAAATTTCAGTTGACATAGCAACCCTATTGTTGCCGATTGCGTCCTCTTCTCCCGATCTAGAAGGAGGCAGGATGATATTATCAGACGCGCGCACAAACACATTGTAGTGAGAATGGACGAAGAGTAAGTGCAAGCAGTTGTACCGTAATTTCCTGTCTATAAATGAATCTGAATCGATGTTATTTTTCTTTATTCGCAATTATGACCATATAACATTTTTTAAACTATCTCAAAATTTTTCTCGGTAGACCCGTGAACCCTTCACAAATGTAATTAAAAATTTTTAATTGAGACTGTGGGAAAAAATCACAAATTGAATTTTGGCATTCAACCGAAGAAATGGTTAAATTCATGCCCTTGGTTGAAGATGCTCCCCGAGTGTCGTACTGCCCTTGCTACTTTAAAAGCTTTGGTTGGAATATCGACGGCAACAACCGAAAAACTTTTGCCTGCCACCAGAGCCAATTTGCACGGCAAGGACCTCTAAAGGGCTTTTGTAATTGGCATAGGTGCCGTTAGATTAATGAGAGCTCCTCTGCCGAAGCAGTGCTGCTTCTAGGGATCATCTCCAGCTGCCATGGTGCTCGGCAAAAGGGGTGTAGCATTGATTAATCTGGACTAAATTTTAAATAGACTGAAGATGCACTTTAAGGTTAATAAAGTATTAGTTATTATGAAGTTATAATAAGTCCCTCATGAAAAACTGATGGATAATTCAGTTATGTCTTTATCGGTCTCATTTTAAACATCACACTCATTTTCAACAAATTTTCTTAAAAGAAACAAGTTGATCAAAACGTAACTTTTAATGCTTACTTTCCACATAATTATTTATTTAATTCTCATATTTGCTTTAATAGCTTTAAAACCACCACGAATGAGTTGCTCTTTTTGTTCCAAAATTTAATAGTTTAGCTTTATAAAATATTACAAATAGATTCAAATGGAAAACGTAACTGATCACGCGTATTATTGTGGCAAAAAAACGCAAGTAGGTACTGGACTATACCGAATTTGAGTCCAACAGTAGTTGTTGCAACGGCAACACTCTCGTAACGAGTGCTAACAAGAGAGGAAATATGCACGCATCATGCGTGCATACATGCGAGGCAGAGGCGTTCATTACGATGTATGCCATCATGCCAAAAATATAAATATTAATGTCTTAGTATAATGTCTAAGAACTGAAAAATCGTATGCCGGTAGTAATGCCAACGAAATACCGAATTTTTCATTCGCCGATTTATTTCCTTGTCTGTTGTAATTCACAAAACAATCGAAAATTATTTAAAACGTACCTCATTCCAATAGTAGTAGATAATGTAATGTATATGTTCATATTCATTCCTTCGTCCGAAATTACCCATTTCTTTTCACTTACAAACGCTGAATACGTAAAGAAAATAGACGTATTTAAGTTAATTTTTTCGACGTAGATAATCTAATTCCTTTCATTTACCAAGTGATGCGTGCGCATGGAAAAAATTAAATTAATTACTAATTTAAAGCAGATATTGTTTACTTCAGTTGCTATGAAGACTTTTCTTTGACAACAATTAATAAACACTAGAACATTTTTCTAAGTTCAAAGCGAATTACGACGTTTTCGTTCGATTTTCTTTAAATTGGATCCTCCTTCGATAAAAATGTGCTACACAAAACATATGCTATTTGACTAGTCCTACAAATTTAGTTTGAAGATTTTTAGTTATAAGAAATATTTTACGAGATATAAAGAAGTCTATTTTTTGTCACCAATAAAGTGGCAGTCCCGATTAGGCTACGTGAGCTATTTATATCATTTTAATAATTTCTTTAACCTTAGGTCCTAAATACCTAATTTCATCAACGTCCGGCCAGTAGTCTCGGAGATGAAACATGCAGACGGAAAGATGGACTAACGTACAGACGAACTGACGGACGTACACTACCTAACCATAAAGCCTTCTTTTTATTACTTTTTGTAAAAAACGCCAATATTTACGCTAAATTCGATGACATACGATCGATAAGCAAAATTATACGATAAAAATTAGGATCTCCATTTATTTCCTCAGAGAATAGTACAAATCTCGCTCCGATATTACAATTTTAAGATATTTTAATGTGCAAGAGAAAATTATCCTTCACGATGGATTTCGGATTTCCCGTGCAAATCAAATGGGAAGGATAGTGCCTAGAATCGAACCCGGGACTTCAATATTCGCAACAAGAGCTACCCTTAGGAGCTTGGTCTATGTAGCAAGAGATTTCCACCAAGTTTCATGAAAATCGGTCTATTGGTTGAAAAGTTAATAGGGGGAGACAGAGAGATAGACAGACACAGCGAAGAAACTATTTCCAGGAAAGACGACGAAAGATTGGTACGGCACTCAGGAGACCCATGAAGATGGCACTTGGGGAAGGTGCCGAAACGTCGGTAGACAAAATATTCACCTGGCTGGAAACCCGGGAACTCTTCACCTCATCGATTCGCCAGGAAAGCATCAGATCTTTCTATGCTAAAAAGTGCTTATATGATCACTCTGTCTGTCTGTCTGTCTGTATGTGGACAATAAATTTTTCGTTTAGAATTATATTTGCAAAATTGTTCTTGAAGTTGATAGCTCTTATCAATCTATGGATTTTTCAAGCTAAGCGGCTTCAAATTTGGAAAACTCAAATTTTGAAATGGTATGGAAGACAAATTATTGACGCTAAAGAAAATGTTTATAACGGTTACTTAAGGAAGGATATCTTACTTGTTTAAGTTTAATAAAGAGATTAATAACACTGGAGAACAAATTGAAACTTTTTGTCTGGTTCTAGCATTAAATGAGGTTATACTAAATTATTTTTGTCCGCTGAGTTTAAATCTGTACTCAGAATTCGTGTAGCACGAAAAAACGTATCTTTATATTAGAAGAACACATTGTATTTTAGTCATACAAACTCAGCAAATAAATGTAAATACATGCTAGGTTAAAGATTTAGCAAACTATTTTCTTTTGTATGATGTACCAGGAGCTTCCCAATTAATAAGCAACAATAATCAGCAAGCATATTAGTGTTCCATCTGCCTTGGTATAGTTTTTCCAACGTTGGAATGTCCTGATGGAAGAGCTTGCCATGCTCGTCACTTACAGCTCCCAAATTCTCAGAAAATAAATCCAGATGGGAGTGAAGGAAATGAATTTTAGGAGACATTTTACACCCCACGTCATGGTTTGCTTCCAGCATTTTATTAACAAAGTCTTCCAAGTTTGGTGCTTAGTTGTTCCCTAAAAAGTTCATGACAACTGCTTTTAAACATGCAAGTGCCTTTTTTTCTTTTCCTTCTAACGCTCTATTGAATCCGTCATCGTTCATGAGTTCACGTATTTAGAGATCCACAAATATTCCTTCCTTAATCTTTGCTTCGGTGATTTTTGTAAAATTTTCCTTTAGAAGTAGAAATCTTCTGCCATTTTGATCCATACCTTTTTACAAAATTCTTCGTGAGTTCTAATTGGACATGTAAAGGGGATAAATAAATATTTTGTGGATCAACAAGGCTTTTATGCACGTTTTTTGACCTTCCACTAATTGTTTAGTTGGCCAATCACGAACAATGCAGGGCTGAGACTTAGCACGGCTGTCCCACTCAGTAAGAAAACAGCAGTATTTCATGTGCCCTAGCTGCAATCCCAAAAGACTTGGGGATCCGCGGGATCTTCGACCTCAGCCCACTTATGGCTGGTGGGGGGAATCATATTGCGCGCCTCTGGAAAGCTCCCTGTACAATTTAGAGAAATGTTTATTGGAAATTTTCTTCATCGTTTGATGTTTTCCGTATGTGAGGCAAATTTCGTTTTGATTGGATAAGATTTGTAAATTAGCGCAATGCGCTAACGCAAATTGCGCACTAACTATAAGGGTGGTATTCTAGAAAAACTATAGAAATTTGACACTAGGTTATTTGTACATGCACACGAAGTTTGGTAAAAATCAGAAAACCGAGACGGCAGTTATCGTAGAACAAACAAACAGACAAAATGCACATGGACTCAACAGGAGAGACCTCACTTCGCTCGGCCAATAAAGATTCTCTTTTGAAACGAATTACAATTTTAAAATACCTATCAAAAATCCTTATTTAGCCTATATACATTCGTTTTTATAGTTTTCGGTGTTACACCAGGGGGGATCCGCGGGATCTTCGGCCTCGCTCAGCCAGGGCCAAGGCATCGAACCGAAATTTTTTTCGCTCCGGTTTTCGTTCCAGTTCACACGAAACAAATAATTTCGGTTCGGTTCCGGTTTCACTCCAGAAACCAACATTGAACCGGTTTATTTCGCTCCGACTGAATTTTTTGGGGAAATTTTCAAGAGAATTTCAAAATAATCTTTATTCATTAATGTTATTTTTTATTTAAACCAAATAGGTCTTCGCTATCGAAAGTCAAGAAAACTAAAATAGACATCCGCACGTAGCATCGCGCAATGTAACGGACAGTAAAACATTGTATGAATTCTCTTTCTTAGATTATTTAATTTGTATAATTCTGTTCTATAGGAATTTAAAATTTATTTTTTTTCCTTTTTAGCGCGTATAAAAGCTATTAAAAATATTTATTATTTTTTAGTCTTTAATTTGATGTAAAACCGTGGTTATTCTTTGAAAAGTCAATATTTATTTGATTTTACAGTTCCAATATTCCAGATTCCAATATAAGTAGATATTCTCATTATTATAATCAATTTACTCCAATAGTATTCATGCACGTACTTGAATAGGTACAATAATATTAATTCACATTTGAATGTAGAATATAATTCATAGAGAGTTGTTCAAGGAAGAGCTACTCAACTATTTTTTAAATACACTAACTTAGATGTTAATATTACAAATACCATACAATATATAATTACATAAATTTTCTTAAGATGACAAATATTTACACACAGCAACATTTAACAGAAGTAAGAATAACTCAAAAGCAAGACTGCGAAGCGATCCTTCCCGGATAAGTTTGAGAGAAATATTACCAGAATATAAAATACATATGGAGAAGGGTTTAAAGTTTATGGGGACAATAACCTCCAACTTTAAGCAAAATCCAAGTTATAAGAATCGTGAAACATTTTTACCCAGAACACTCCACGGCGTCGGCTCAGAGGTAGGGTACCAAGACGATTAGCGACTGTCTTCAAAGTACCACTAGCCTCGTATAACAGGGTTCTGGGAAACTTCAGCAGGACGTATCCTTGACCCTCTCTCTATGTAATGAGATGCCCATGGAAAATCCCACCATTGAAGGGACAGATATTATCACAAAGACGCATCTCTCCAAAGGCTTAGGAGAATGTATTCTCAAGAAAACTATTAGCCTTTGCCTTATTTGGTGTTGAAAAGTGAGGCTTTCAAAAAGACACATTAAAGCAAAAGGAAAAACCCTTCTTTCGCTCCCACTGTTTACACGAACCGAAAAAATGGAACGAAATAAATAACGGTTTTCGGTTTCGGTTCGAGTTCAGAAAAATATTTTTTTCGGTTCGGGTTCGGTTTCACTCCAGTTAAAATAACGATTTTTTCGGTTTCGGTTTTCGGTTCGGTTCCGGTTCGATGCTCTGGCCAGGGCTGGTGGGAGGAATCACATTGCGCGCCTCTGCGAGGCTCCCTGTAAATTTTAGAGAAATGTTTACTTGACATTTTCTTCATCTTTTGATGTTTTCCGTCTTTATACCGAATTTCGTCTTGATTGGATAAGATTTGTAAATTAGCGCAATGCGCAATTGCGCGCTAACTATACGGGTTGTGTCCTATAAAAACTAAAGATATATGACTTTATGTTACCTTTACATGCACACGAAGTTTGGTAAATATCAGACAACCGAGACGGCAGTTATCGTAGAACAAACAAACAGACAGACAAAATGAGCATGAACTCAATAGGAGAGATCTCGCTTCGCTCGACCAATAACTATAATACATTCCGCTATTGAGCCTGGAAAAATCACAATTGCAAGTAAAAAGCAACGGCACTTATTGGAATACAAAGAGAGTCTGAAATAACAAAACTTATCGAAATGACAGGCTGAACATCAATAACATCTGTCGAAGTCGTCCGTAATGATGAATAAATACAAGGGCGTGTATTAGTGGTTACCGTCCCTTCAATTTTCGACCGTCTCCTCCTGCGACATCACATCCATCCACGCGTCTCGCGTGACGCTACAATTCGCACCTTCGGCTTTGGATGCTTCCGATTCGAGAGAGCACCACGCCGCAAACAATGTCTGATAGGAAGAAACTGCCCTCTAGGTTATAGCAAGCACTGGCCGATGTAAAGCGATCTGCAGAAGGTTCCTTTATAATATTGCATCGACGATTGGAAAATATCGCGCCATGTATAGTGGAGTTGGCTTCGGAAAAATGTCAAATGACGAATTTAATCTAGAAAAATTCGGAAAAAGAACTCGTTTGTCGAATATTATTATACAAATTTCACAATATTTGGATTTACTTTTAAATATAAGTTATTAGGACTTCTTGAACAATAAGCTTTGTGTATCGTATACCAAAAATTTATTTTAGTATTTGCAATCCGTTCGCTGATGCAAATACTTATTCGTCATACTCTGGCGTTTACGTTATTATAGCCGTTCGCATTCCTACATTAATATAAATGAACATTTGGTTCCAAATTAAGGGTGACATTATGATCGGATATATAATTATATAGATAATAATACTAACATTATCAATTAATGTTCGCGGAAGTGGCAAGAAAGTACTTAGTAGACATTTTTCTGGGGAGCATAGACTGAAAATTTTAAACCTACTCATCCTTTAAACGCAAAACACGATTGGATGCGTTTAATCCAACCACGTATGAATGTTTTGATCGATGCTAAAACTTGGAAAGCAAATCATACCTTTCATGAAAACTTTTAAAAATTCCAATTATTTTGGGAAATGTTTACTCTCTTGACTATTTCTTCTATTGCTTGCATACAGATTCACTTAATAAAAAGGCTTGAAATTTTTCAGCAATATTCATTCACCAATAGTTAACTGGAAGTAACTCGTTTCTTCCGAAAATTTCTCAAAACTTAAAATTAAAATTGAGCAAATCGAAACACGCAATCCTCCATCTCTCCTTGATCCCTTACTAATTCTTCTCTCGTTTCCGTCATCCGCTTCGTTATCTTCTCAAGTGCATTGACGGAGGCATTAGTTCAAATTAGAAGTGTCAACACGAGTTCCCATTATCGCCTCTTCGCCGACCCTATGCCAACCTTCCGATATGACTGCCAATCATCACCTCGCAATGAATTCCTTTTCCTAATAGCACCATACCACCAGAACCGGAAAGGATAAATGGAAGAGAACTCAAACGAAATGTCACGCGAACCGCGTTAATGAGGTTAAATGTAGCGCCGCGTGGACAACTACAAATAGACGCGTAGGTTTCCTTTTATGGGGTATTACCTGCACATACTTAAGCTTTTATCGTTGCAGAAGCATAGCTCTCTTTCATCTCAAACGGAAGACTGAAAAACCTAGGCGTTTATTTTAAAAATTTCTACTTTTTTTTAACTCTCCATTCAAACAAGTCCACTTTATTGGTTTAAAATATCCTTCAAGCTTTATTTTCCCGGGATTTACTCATGAATATGCCAACATTTATAGCAAATCTTGTTTATCTTGCGGAGATGTGTAAAATACAGTATATCTATAATGTATAGCTGCTTCTTAATTATGATATGTCATATATATATATATATATATATATATATATATATATATATATGACATATCATAAGAAGAACTCTAGAAAATGATAAATAGACTAGTAATAACAGGTAGAAAAAAACGGTATGGAAATATATACAGAAAAATCCAAGGTCATTCGAATATCGGGCAAATAAGAGAATCTGAATATAAGTATTGGAGGAAAGCCTTTAAAACAAATTTCAGACTATAAATACCTTGGAATCATCATAACAAGAGAAGCAAAATGTACAGATGAGATCAGGACTAGAATAGGAAAAGCAAAAGCGGCTTTCAGAAGAAGAAAAACACCTACATACAGGGAATATAAGGGAAAATATTCGCAAGAAGTTTATAAAATGCTATTTATAGAGTATAGCTTTGTACGGGGCAGAAACATGGACGCTAAGGAAAAATTACATCAAATACTTGGAAAGCTCTGAAATGTGGACTTGGAGGAGAATGCTGAAGATAAAATGGACAGATAGGATGAAAAACGATGAAGTGCTTCGAAGAGTAGGAGCGAATGATTAGACAGACTATTAGAAAGAGAAAGGGAAATTGGGTTGAACATTACTTGAGGAGAGAGAGTATGATGAAAGACGTATTAGAAGGATAAATAGATGGAAAAAGGGAAAGAGGTATGGAAAGGTTTCAGCTGATAGACGATTTGAAAGGGAAAGAGTTATCAAGATTGGAGAGGACAGCAGGAAATAGGAGTATTTGGAGAACCAAGTTTTACCAAGAATAATCAGGAACCTGTCTACGGACAGAATACCTATGATGATGATGGTGAGGATAATGTTTAGGATCTTTTAGATAAGCTAAAGATTTCAAATATGGCACCATTATAGGTATTTGGTCATAACCAAACAGAAAAATCAAAAAATTCCAAAGTGTACATTTATATTAGAGGTTGCTTTTATCCCATTTGTAGATTGCAGTTTAATAATTTTTATCTGGGAAACTATAAGTCGTAGATACGTTCTGGTGCGGATTTTTTTGTAGCAAATGTTGTCCTGTGCCTGAATAAATTTTTATCGGATACCTTACAGATCATATAAGGGCTAGGGAATGCAAAATATAATTTTGCGGATGATTTGTGACTTCATCACGCCGTTGAAGGTCACATCGGTGGCTTAATGCGTAGCTGCGGAAAACAAGCACGAATCGCCCACAATGATTATATGTTCTCAAGGTCCTAAAGATAATTTCTCGATCCTAATTTTGCATGAGATTTCATAATATAAAATAAACAAAGTCATTTGAAATACTTGCAGAATTATATATAAATATAAATATATATAATATATAATGCAACACCCTCATTCTTTGCGAGCATTCAATCAGGTTTTTATATATGAGAAGTTTTTATAAAATTTATGGATTGATAAATTTCGTAAGGCATGATTAACGGGCAAGATCAATTCCTGGAATTCCTCAGAATAAGACTTGTCTCTAGGAAGATTAATTAATCGCTTATTGCTATTGCTCATACAGATTTCTTCTTAAGCATTTATAAGTAAAAAACGTTTTTGACTGAAGTCCTCGTTCAAATATCAAGTTGTTTTTATTGATAAATTTTTAGTGGAAATATTTTGCAATGAACATGATAAAAATTAAATTCGGCACAAGAATAAAAGACTACGATTTTATTTGAAATTCAAATATCGACAAAAACTACAAAAATATAATGTCAATTCACTGCAACCTACTTGCGTCTACGTTTTTACTCGCAGAAGCCGAAGAATTCAACGAAGTATGATGAAGATTCAGATGACGTTATATTTTTATAACATTAAAGCAGGACCTTTAAATGAGTTTTAAGTTCAATATTGTTAATTCAAAATGTGCAGTTCTGTCATTGAAAGTTTTCTATTAATTTCTACATATACTTTTGCCGGAATAATTTTTCATCCGATATCTGAGTTCGCTGAATTCATCGTGAGTCCTTGATGCTTCTATCTATGCTATTTTTACTTTCTTCATACGTAGTATAGGGGAAAGTATCTATTATTTTCGGGAAAATATCTGTTTCGAGATTTCAACGGAAATACACGTTTGAGGTACTCTGAAGACGTTTTTACCGTTTTCTCGATGAAGTCTGTCTGTGATAGAATCCTGTGAGTGCTCTAACTCAAACACTATTGACCAGATCAACGTAAAATTGTATATTTGACAGTTATGTTAAAGGAACAAGAATTGATAAGTTTTTGGTAAACATCGGTCAACCGGAAGTGGGTGTTTACCCTTGTCATTTATCCGTAATTTTCAAATATCAATATCAATTTTATGAATATAAAAATGTTTTTGGTAAACATCGGTCAACCGGAAGTGGGTGTTAACTCTTGTCACTTATCCGCAATTTTCAAATATTTGCTTTGACATTTGATGAATATAAAAATGTATTGGAATAAAAGTTGTAGGTAATTTAATTTTCTACGACCTGTGTTTGAAACATTATCCCATAAAATGCGCTGATTAAGAGATATTTTTAAAACTAATTTTTTATCTGCCACCACCACGCCACTTACCGGCAAGGGAGCACGCAGAAACCTTTTCAGGGGGGCAAGAGAGCAGGCAGAATTTTTTTTGAAAGGGAGGGAATTATACAGGGGAGAAGTTTGCAGTTTGGCATTAATAAAATAATGGGTACGAGTAGGCTAATAAGAAATAATTCAGTTTAAAGTATATTTATTTTATGTAATTATGATCATTTATGAACACATTATATTCATTGACATACAATGTAACAATTTAGTTTCACAAATTATAAAGTATATAAAAAATAAGGGTTGTTTTGGGGTGGGATGCGATTATATAGCCTCTCTCACTCAAATGACAACCTCACCTGCACGTGGTGCGCTCTGCCTCACAGACGAGGCTCTGGCGTCCGAGTGACTCCCGGGATAAGGAGTCCCCCCTCTACCAAATGCCAACGGCCTATTTAGGGGCGGATGAGAAGGTGGAGGGGTAGGGCACCCTCTTGCCCTTGGGGTGGGAAACTGCCCCTAAAGGCGGAGGAACTATATTGATAGTCAACGGCATAGGATGGAGAAGGCAACAGGAAACCACTCCATTAAAGATCCTATTGGATATCCCGAGGGTAGCAACCATGGAAGGTTTTAGAAAGGAAGTTGTTACTGATCATGGTATTCGGAACCCAAGATCCGGCAGGGGATGTAGCAGGGCTTCCCAGGTCGTTATCCAACGAAATCCCTGTCAAAACGTCAAAATAGGTACTTGGAACGTCAGAACATTACTAAAAATAGGTAAATTAGAAGAAATAAAGAAAGAAATGGAGAAAAATGAGATTGATATCTTAGATTTATGTAAAACAAGGTGGCAAGAGAAAGGAGAGTTTTACAGTGATAAATTTAGAATAATTCATAGTGGAGGTGAAAAGAGAGGAAGGAATGGAATAGCAGCCATTATTAGTAAGAAATGGGCAAACAGTGTTTGCAATACATATCACATAAATGATAGGTTGCTGATGGTAAGAATGAGCACCGTGCCAACGGATACAGTGATAATACAAGCGTATTTCCCAACAAGTAGTGCAGAAGAAAGAGAAGTAGAAAAGGTGTATGAAGAAATAGAAGAACTTATAAAGATGACAAAAGATAAAGATAATGTAATAATAATGGGAGACTTTAATGCTGTGATTGGATCTAGTCGAAATAGTAGAATGGTAGGAAAATTTGGATTAGGTGAAACAAATGAAAGGGGAGAAAGATTAATTGAGTTTTGTGAACCGCATGAGATGATGGTATCAAACACTTTCTTTGAAGTTCCCAAAAGAAGGAGATACACATGGGAGGCGCCAGACAGAAGAAGGTTTCAAATAGATTATATTTTATTAAAAAGAAGATATAAGAACCAGGTAAAATCGTGTTATAGTTACCCAGGTCTAGGTGTAAACAGTTACCACAAGCTTGTTATGGCAAAATGCAATATTAGGTTTAAGAAAATAAAGAGAACAGTTAAAAAGAACTGGCATCTACAGGGACTGAAAGAGTTACCAACGGCTAAGAATTACCAAGAAAAAACAAATGATTTGATGAGAAATTATGAAGGACAACTTAGTTGGGAGGAATTTAAAAAAGGGGTTATTAAAGCTACAGAGGAAGTTATTGGAAAGAGAAAGTTGGAGCCTATAAAACCTTGGATGACTGAGGAGATACTGATTTTAATTGAAGAAAGGAACAAGTTGAGGAAGAATGGAAATGATGAAACTTATAAAAAAGTTAAGAATGAGATTATTAACAAATGCAGAGAAGAAAAAGAGAGATGTACCAAAGAGATAGTGAAGGAAATTGAGGAAGATACAAAGGGAGGAAGGCAAGACAAAGCATACTTCAAAATTAAAACTCTCCAGTACAAACCAAGAACTAAAAAGAAAGTATAGAAGTTATGAAGGAAAATACAAAAGGCATAAAAATAAATGGAGTTAGAATACACTGCATTAGATTTGCAGATGACATTGTAATATTCAGTGATTCAAAAAGAGAAATGAATAAAACGCTGGAAGTATTATCGGACACGTTAAAACGGTGGGAATTAAAGATAAATATCAAGAAAACCAAATTGATGGTTATAGGCAAAAGTAATGCAGGGACAATATCAAAGATCAAAATAGACAATCAGGAAATTGAGCATGTGAAACAGTTTTGCTACCTAGGTAGTACAATTACTGAAGACAATAGATGCGTGCAGGAAGTGAAGAGAGGAATAGCACTTGCAAAGCAAGCTTTTCAATGTAAAAGGAATCTACTGACAAGCAGTCATATGAATTTGGAAGTAAGGAAATCCTTTGCAAAAGCTTTTGTCTGGAGTACCTTACTTTATGGTAGTGAAAGTTGGACGTTAGGAAAGAGGGAGAGGTCCCGTCTGGAAGCGACAGAAATGTGGATATGGAGAAGATTGATAAAGACAAGTTGGACAGAGAGAAAGACAAATCTTGAAGTTTTGGAAGAAGTAAAAGAAGAAAGGAAACTGATTAAAGGAATGGAAGAAAGGAAGGCAAAATTTTTAGGCCATGTGATTAGACATAATGAATTAATTGTGAACATCTTGGAGGGGAAACTGTTAGGGAAGAAAGGAAGAGACAGACCAAGAAAGAAATACCTATATGACGTGAAGTCAGTGATGGGAGTTGAGAAACACGAGATGTTAAAGAGAATGGCAGAGGACAGGAGTTCATGGTTGCAGCGACAAGGCTTAGCCTTTAGATGAAGAAGAATTAAAAATAATTCAGATGAAATGGAAATGCTGTTTCTTCTGAATATATTTTGTTTTTCATCAATACCAGTTATCACAAACAAGAATCATTTTAATAAATTATCTCGCAATACAACAAGAAATAAATTATATATGTCATACAAACAAAAAAATGTTTTGCACTTTACTCAACTCGCTACAGCCACTGATACACTGTATAAACTATTGACGCATTATCTGCATTGATTAGCGCGAATTAAGGAACTTCTGAACAGGGCCACGCCTAGGGTGTCTGGCGCCCGGGTGCAAGATATTTCTGCGACGCCCCCATGCTAGCGAATTTTGCGTTATGAACAAATACGACTTTTTTCATCGATAGAGAGTGCAGACAAGCTGATGGATTTCTGTCGATGTATCCCAGAACGAACTGATTGAAATAATTCGTTGCATAAATATAAAGATAAACATATAATATAATATCTGATTGAACGAAACTTATAAAACGCCGCGCATTTGATTAAAAGTCATTACTCTGTCCCCTTACCTAATTGAACAATCAGAAATTCCAATATTATTGGGTTATTTTATCAATTTACACGCCTAATTAGATGCGATATTTATTTCGACTATAAGAAAACAAAACATCAATTATTTATGCATTTCCACGACAAAGTCCCGACTTCGCATTTTCATTTTAAGATATTTAAATATCCTATGAAGAAGTAGATGTCAATAATTCGATTACTATTTGGAGAAATTGTTATGGAATTTTAATTCGATACATCTACATACGATCACCGAAATACAGCATATGGCAAAATCCACTCAATATCATGTTATATTAATTTTGCGTTTCGGTGTTTGACATTACTAAAGCTATAGTTTAATAATAAAATAAAATGATTACTTTAATAGGGAATAGTATAGATAAATGTATAAATAAATTAATATACATGTAACAATAAAACAAAAAATTGTAAGACTAATATGATTCAGAAGACAAAAAAAATAAAACTAATAATTTGCATTATATCTGAACAATTCCATTTACCGATTTTATTTATTTTTCGATCGTATTTCAAATATACCCACTCATGGCAGCTGTATTTTATTTGGTTTTTGGTCATAAAAGATCTTGATTAATTTTCTAGTTATTGAATTGAACTTAAACATCCATTGCGTCTAATTTTATTTTTTGAATTTTATTAAAGTATTTTTAAAAACTGTTTAGAACAATCCTCAAACACGCACTCCTACCAAAACACTTGACACATTCTCCACCTTTTAATAATACATACTAGAACATATATCAAATCTTATTTAGCAATCCACCCTTAAAGACATTTTCGGTATCGCGGATCTATATGATGTACAAATAAGTGCGAAACCAAACGTAACCCTATATACACACACTTATTTGGAAAGTTGATAATAATAATAATTTCCACTAGTAAACTAGTCTACATTATCTTTTATAAAGGTATATGTAACAAATAAAGAGTCGTGCAAATACAAAAACACTGGCGCCAGGATTACGACAAAATGATCCTCCTGCTTTTCCGCCTATCCTCGTCCATCTAAATAAAGGAATCCTTCTTTCGTATTCAAAAGTTATCTTGTGTGTATAAATCGATAATTTTATGTGGACTCGATACAAGGACATTACTGTAAACTGACTCTTCAAAAATGAGTGAACATTCAATAGGGTTAATAGTTAAAATTGTTATGACGTTATAATTATGACAGATTTAGCTGCCTATTCAAGCTATATTTTATAGCTACTTACCTACATTTTTATCAAAAACTCAAAACAACTGGGGACTTATGAGCGGAAAGCAATAACAGAATTTTCGACTAGAAACTGAAAGACATTATATGAAATATATCCTCAATCAAATAAAGAAAATAAACACTACGTACGTTCAGTTTTCCTCTGCATGAACGATGATCTCCTCAGCTCCAAAAACAATTTTTTTTTCGCTGAACGAAGTATAGGTACTACCTTCAAGTATCACACTCTTCTGTTCACACACCGTTGAGGAAAAGCGATCATTCTCCAACGAAAGCTCAAGAGATTTAAGAGCTTTGTACTATTTCGAAATGAATATGAGCGTTAACGTAGGAGGAGGATCGTGAAGGAATAATAAAAGCTATTCAAAAGCAATTTAAAACAGATTTGGGATTTTCAAGACTCGGTAAGAGGGAGAATAAAAAAAATGGTATGCATCTGGTATTCTTCCAGCGAAAGGATTTATGGTAAAGGTCGATGGTACTCAGGGGCGGACCAAGGTATTTTGATGCCCCGGGCGAGAAAGTGCTCCAGTGCTCCCGTCCGTAAATTTTTGTATAGATATTTTTAGAAGAACTTGCTCATTTATCCATTGCTCTGTAAAATAATTGATAATGAAAGAAATATGAATTCCATGTAGATTTGATGTAAATTTGTTTCCAAATTGTATTCACTTGCAAGTAATATATACATAGATGATTGATTTAGTGCCCACAATACATTGGCGTCCCGAACAGCCGACCTGCTCGCCCCTACCTCGGGCCGGCCCTGATGGTACTTTGCGAAAGGAACGCTGCCTTAGCTGCAGCTCCTCGCTAGGGTCGGGATAGCAATTAACAGAGTAGCGCCCCCACCTCCTGGTAACTCCTACGGTGAACCCATTTTCGGTCGCCACTGATACGACCGCGTATCGCAAGGGATCGGAAAAATTTTGCTTAGAAAATTACGTGTCATTTTAGTATCTCCCACTTTCCCTTTTCACTCTGACCAAGGATGAAACATTCCCAAACAGAATGCACAACTCGAATTGCATCAATATATAGATATAAATACCTTAATGGAAAGGCGCCCCGGCAAGTCGGCGCCCGGGTGCATTGCACCCGCTGCACCCCGGGCAGGCGCGCCGCTGCTTCTGAACTCTGTAGTCCATTAATTTCAGTAAACACGTTAAAATAAATGTATGATAAACGAATTTGAACACAACCTACATACCTGTGCGGAAAATATTATTAGTATCGCAGTCTGCAATCACTTAACGCCATATCAATAAAAGTAATTTCTCTCTACATTGCACTAATTCAACTGACGTGAAAATAAAATCCTGCCGGTTTTCAAATATTAGATGCGAAAAGAAAGATTTTTCCAAACTGAATTAATACTGATCGCCAAATACCCCTATAGCAAGTCTCGAAAGTATAATAAAATATATAATCCTGCTCCACAAACTCATTCGCGCATAACTCATTTTGTGGTTGGTTAGGTTAAAAATCTACTATTACTACGAGTGCATACGCACTGGGAAACCCTGGTGTAGAGCGCTTTAAATGGGAATAAAAAATACACTTAATATATTCTCAAATTCCTTAGATTATTTAATTTAGTTACTTTATGAGAAAGACATTTGAATTCTGGCTCCATCAGAGTGTAAAGCAATGCTGGGCTCTCCGTGGACAGTGATTCCTCTTCATGTCGACCGCGGAGCTTGAAAATATATTAAGATTTTTTTTATGCGTTCTTAGCACAAAGTGAACGCATATAGGGGAGATTGCTGGACTTACATATATTTTAGAACGTACGTCGTTAGCTTCTCGTTGAAAACTCATCTTAGCGACAAGAACGCATTTGGAAACTGCGTACTCCGACATGGAATACACCTTTCCAATCTCGTTTCTTTCTACTAAAGATGTCTTTATGTTATCAAGAATCCATGATTTCTAAAAATGAATTTTCTTCGTTTTCTATTTATTTACATTTTTCTGGGAAAATAAACATTACTGAGTGCAAAAACTAAAAATAACTTTCATTGGGTGAGTTTTCAAAAGATGTTCTAAGTAATAGTGGTGATGCTAATGTTGTTATAAAATAAGATTGCAGTCCTGCATATAATTCAAATTCTATTTATGCATGGAAATAGATATAGCCATCTCGTTTTTGAGTGATATAAGAGTTGCTTGTATCCTACATCAACAAAATTACAAAAAGTTTTCAATACCTCGGCACACACCATATATATGGAAAATTGTTTATAAATCTTTAAAATTATAGATACTATGTCTGTTGGTAAAGAGTCAGTACCGTGCTGGATACAATTACTATTTAGAATATGAGCCGGACAAACAATACCGATTAGAGAAAGACTTACGACATTTTTTATATTTGAGTATACATTTTTGTGACCAGCACGATTTACCCCTCCAAAATTGGTACTAAAATTTCCTTCGCAGTAAGCTATGCATTTGTATTTTAGTTCATTTTTATTTAATACTAGGTAATTGTCCGGGCTTTGCCCAGGGTTTCGAGTTTAGACTTTTTCATGCACATATCACTCGGTAATATTTTAATCCAAACTCAAGGTACTCTCAATGTAAGTGACCAATATTCTCCTTTAATTGGTATGAACAAGTGAATTATGGACTCAAATTTGATACCTCCCTCCCCACAAAGAAATCAAACTTCTGACACCGAGGTGCATATCCTCAACGTATACCAAGTTTTAAGTCCCTACGTTTCTTGGTTCAACATTGATATTGGTGGAGGATTAATAAAAATCAGCCAATTGGTTGCTGAGATATCTTCAAACAGAGTGCTTTTCGTCAAATTCGCCGTAGTGTAATCGAATATTAATGTATGCTTTGAAATCAGAAAACGATTTTTCCTTATATTGTGGTAGCTCTGCTTTTTTGATCCGCTCTAAACATGTTAATTTCGTTTTGCCAATCTATACCTGTCCTACAAACGAAATTTCTTATTGAAATCGGTTCAGCCAAGACCTTCGAAATTCATAGTTACAGAAACAATTCTAACCTTTATATTGTGGTAGCCCTGTTTCGTCGACCCGGTTGAAATATACTATTAGGGTTATTTATTTATATGAATATTTTATATACCATAATGGGTTAAAATCCATGCGGACAGTACTCTAAAAATACATTTAAATTAAATATTATTTTACCTTTAATCGTGATAGCTCTGTTCTTAAGCTCCGCTTTAAAAATCTTGATATCATTAAGGTATTCTGTAAAAACCATATATATAAAATTTATTTGACATCCGTTGAGCCAATTCCTTCCAAATCCATAGTTGCTGAAAGAGTTAAATTTGTAATTGTGACACCCCTGTTTAGTCCAAATATGCTATTATGGTTTTATATATGTGTACATAATAAATAGTATAATTTGGTTAATATTGATGCGGACAGTTCAACACAAACTCTTGTAAAAACAATTTATTACTTTTATTATGGCAGCCCTGCTATTTATATTTATACTAATCTTGTTGATTTTGTTTTAATATGTTGCACACTTCATTTATACGAAATTTCGTTGAAATCGGTTATGCCAATTCCTTCCAAATTCATAATTACCGTAAAGTTTAACTTTTCAATTGTGGCACCCCTACTTAGTTAATCGGGACGAAGTGTGGCATTTTGGCCATGAATTTTTTTGAAAATTCTATGTACCAAATTTGGTTGAATTGGGTTTGGACAATTCCTTCCAAAAGCATAACTACCGAAAAGTTTATTTTGCAATTGTGGAACCCCCACTTGGTCTATCCGGTCCAAATATGTCATTTTGGTCATGAAGTTATGTGAAGATTCTCTGTACCTACCAAATTTGGTTGAAATCGGTTCAGTCAGTTTTTTCCTGATATATGTGTACAGGCAGACGGACATCGCTAAAATTTGAACCGACCGTTCTATGGGGACACCTCGAAATCGTGAAATTTGGATCGACCCTTACATTGATAGGATCCTTGACCCCGTAGACCGATTTCATTCATTTTAGGCTCGAAATGTGTCTCATCAAAACATTGATATTAGTGGAGAATTAATCAAAATCGGTCAATTGGTTGCTGAGATATCTTTTTAAAAGCCGACATTTGGACCAACAATGCGAACCCTCGGGCCCCCGTGTGCCGATTTGAATTATTTTTGACACTACTAATTTCAAGATCAACCAAAAGATGCTGCCAAATTTTGAAGATCCTATATTTATTTTATGACGAGTTATGACTGCCACAGACTCACACACACAGCTTCTTTTATTATTATAGATGTCAATTAATTAATTGGAAATAGTTTCAGATATTTCTTGCCCATTATTGCGGGCGCCCATCCTGCCGGCGACTATTGTAAACACTTGATGCTTACGTCTTATTAACGCTCCTTTTTATTTTCTTAATTATTGGAGCTTCGTGGCTATATCAAATATCAGAAGGCTACGTTTTGTGTTTATGTCTGTCCTTGGTAAGGTGTTTGAATTTTTCTCGCAGTTCCTTCAAATATTTATTATAAATCTAATTGGAATTTTTTAAAATATTACAGGTATGGAGAAAGTCATGTGGTGGCCATATCAGATTGTTGTAATTATAGTAGATCTTATTTACTTCAGTAACCAATAAGATTATTTACATTCACAACAATTAGGCAGCTATACATGAATTTTTCTAAGTTTAAAGCAAATTACGACTTTCTTGTTTGATTTTATTGATAAAGGCTACTCCTACGATAAAATGTATAGTAAAAGAAATACTCCACTAGTTCTACAGTTTTTATTTGAAAGTTATTTGGATATGACCAATACTTTACGAGATATGAAGGAAATTTATTTTTTGTCGCCACTCAAGTGGTACCCCTGCTTGGCATAAGTGGTTAATTTATGTAATTTTCTTATTGTCATTGACTGTAAGTCCATAATATCGAATTTCATGAAAATCCGTTAGGTGGAAGGCGAGAGCGAACATGCGGACGGACGGACAGACCGAAGCTAATAGGCGCTTGGGCTGGAAGCGAAAGACACCTGAAAACCACATTATATAATTTACTACATTACAATTCTTAGTTGTTCAGTTTATAAATTTGAAGTTAGATAAATGATAAAATAAATATTGCCGTAATAATTAATTAATTAATTTTCTCATTTAGGAAAAGTTTTAATAGAAATTATAAAATTCCCATATCACACTTTGGATTCACAACGAGGCACATCAAGGTCTCAAATTCTAATGGAAATTCCTCTTTTCTAAGATACCTGCAGTCCACAACAACCAAGTGTCGAGAGAAACTGGGAATTTTAAATTTGCAGAGGTGACTTCCCAATATCACATCGGCACTTACAAGATCTACCTAATATCGACGTATACATGCAGCAACAAGATGGAAAGGTGTACTCCATAAATGGAATACACATAGATTTTAAAGGCGTTCTCAATGAGGAAATACGTATGAAACGGTATCAAAAGATTTGGCAATTCTCGATTGTTTATCCTCGAAACTATAAGTCGAAATTATATGGTCTCTGGGACTATCTTGTAGTAAATGATGTTCTCTATCGAAATAATTTTTTAAATGTATACCTCACAGATCATTTAAGAGTATGGGAGAGAAATATATGGATTTTTAATTGTTGTTTGCTGAGAGAACCTTCTTTGCGATCGATGTAAACAAGATATTCGACGTTTTGCTCGGGATTTTCTCGAATTTTATCACCGAAGCCATAACTCGTAATTATGTGGTCTCTGGAACTATCTTGTAGTAAATGATGTCCTCTATCCGCATAAAAAACATGGATTTTAATTGTTGTTTGCCAAGAGAACCGTCTTAGAGATCGATGCAAAGAAAATATGCTATGTTATGCTTGGGATTTTCTCGAATTTTTATCTCCGAAACTGTAACTCGTAATTATATGGTCTTGCGGACTTTCTTTCAGCAAATGTTGTTTTCTATCCGAATAAAATTTTTAATCTATACCTTAAAGACCATATAAGAGCTAGGGAGAGAAAAGTAAGGTATTTCATTGTTGCTTCACGGATGCCATTTAACGAGATACGAGTATTAATTTATTAAAATAATTATGTAAAGTGGAAGTTCTAATTGACAGATTCAGTTGAAAATCACAATTGGGCGATCAATTTTAATATCAGCCACTCGAACTTGATTCAATTAAAATCCGTCCAGCGGTTTAGGAGATGAAAGTCACGAGGGACGGACGGACGGACAAGACGTGCCCATAAGGCGTTCCGCTACTACCGCTTCGCTGGTAAAGAACGCCTAATAATTTATTTTAACTGTCTCCGTACGGAGTGTAGCGAAGGTATTGTTTTCGTGAAAAAAAATCGAATTCGAGGTTTCAGCGGAAATGCACTTTTTGAGGCCCCCTGAATTCGTTTACGCTATTTTTTCGATGATGCTTGTGTCTGTGTGGTGGGAATTTTGTGGGAACCATAATATGAAAACTGAAAACTAGATCAGCATCAAACTTTAAATCTAATATTTCTGTTAGTAATTCAAGGTCTGAAAAAGTTTTGACTCAAATTGGTCAACCAAAAGTGAAAATTTACTCTGTCATATTTCCGTTTCTGACAAATATCTCCTTTAGGACTTCATTAAAGTAAATATTATTAGTTATACGGCGTTATTTTCCAGAAAAGCAGCAGTAGCAGAACGCCCTATGAGCACGTCTCGTCCGTCCGTCCGATTGTCGTAACTTTCATCTCCTAGACACTTGGCAGATTTTAATCATATAAGGTAGGAGTGATCCATGCTAAAATTGATCGCCGAATTGTGGTTTTGAACTGAATCCGTCAATTAGAACTTCCACTTTACATAATTACTTTAATAAAATTGTGCTTGTATCTCATTAAATGGCATCCGTCAAGCAACAATGAAATACCATATTCTCCTCTATTATGTGTTCTTAGAAGTGTAAATTAAAACATTTATTCAAATAGAAGACAACATTTACCACATAAAATCCGCGGAACCACATGATTACGAATTAAAATTTCAGAAATAACAAATTCGAGGAAATGCCAAGCATATCATCAGATATTTTGTTTATATCGATTGCTAAGAGAGTTTTATTGACAAACAACATTTAAAAATCCATTTTTTTCTCCCATTCCATTTTATGATCTGCGAGGCATAGATTGAAAAATGTATTCAGATAGAGAACAACATTTGCCAGAAGAAAGTCCACGGGAACACACAATTCAAAAATCTAATGTGGCAACCACATGACTTTCTCCAAATCTGTAATATTTCTACAAATTCCAAATAGGTTACATAATAATAAATATTTTAAGAAACTGCGAGAAAATTTTAGACCTTACAAAGAACAGAAATACAGTCAAACCATAGCCTTCTGATATTGGATATAGCCACAAAGCTCCAACAATTAAAAAAAGAAAAAGGAGCGTTACTAAGACGTAACTAAGCGTCAATTGTTAACATTAGTCGTCGGTAGGTGGCGTGGTGGTGGCAGCTAAAAATATAAGATATCTCTTAAAAAATGCATTATATGAAAAATGTTTCAAACAAAGGTTGTAGAAAATTACATTTCCTACAACGTTTATTCTAATACATTTTTTCATTTATCAAATATTTAAGTAAACATTTGAAAATAACGGATGTGGCAAGAGTAAACAACCACTTCCGGTTGACCGATGTTTACCAAAAACTAATCAGTTTTTATGACTTTTATGAAAATGTTAAATCTAATGACCTGAATAATAGTTTTTGAGTTAGAGCACCCACAAAAAGCTATCTCACACACTCTAACACGCGCACACACAGACATCATCGAGAAAATGGTCAGAACGTGTTCAGAGGACCTCAAAACGTGTATTTCCGTTGAAATCTCGAAGTCTATTTTTTTCATGAATACAATACTTTCCCCTATACAACGTATATGGAGAAAGTAAAAATGAAAGACGAAACCAGAAGCATATAAAACTGGACCTCCTGCGAAAGCCAATTTTGGGACTCCGTTTCCATATTTCCTTTCTCCAAATATAAGAGTATTGTCTTCAATATAAAATCTTTGAATTGTTGACAGCGACGTCAGTGCTGCCAACGGTAACTTTAAACGCGATGGAATTTATCCCAATACCATCTAGCCTCACATTTTGTAAATAAATTTTTTTGTCAATATTAACGATGATGCCAGTGCCGCCAAGGAATGGGACAGTTCGGCGCGGCTGGTTTGACGCAGGGCCAGTTCGGCACACACGCTAATACGTATAATAAATCTCGAGAATATATAGAAGAATAAAATTTCCAACTAAGAAATTTGTATTACAGCCCGAATTTTCTCTCATATGTGTTTTAACGACCAAATTTGCCTGTTTCACGATGCTTTTTGTGAGACAAACTAAACTAAAAAATAATACTTATTTTTGAAATGTAAAATCTAGAATATTGTTTTAAACTGCACGAAAATAATCAAATAAGAATTGAAAACATGTTCTGTCTATTTTGGCAGGGGTTTGGGTTGAGTTGGGTTGTTATTCTGCGCCGAAATGGCGGCGCCCCGCCACGACCCGCGCCGCCAGTAATAATTTTAATCGCGAATTTGTTGTGCAACTTGCAAACACTATTGCAATCATATTCGTTATTCTGTTTGGAGAAATTCACGCGCTGGGCACAAGATTGTTTAAGAAGTGACGCGGTGCCTATCCTATCCTGGTATCGAACCCATGCGTTTCCTGGGGACGACTTCCCACTTAAAACCTGTAGGAGTTCGCGCCGAATATTCAGGCGAAAGATTTGTCGAAATCGAGCCGACCGTTTCCGGTTAATTTGCGTTCATGCCGGAAGGCATCAGACGCAGGCAGGTACGCAGAGACACGGCGGTTATAATATATTAGATAAAGATAAATGTTAACTTAATGCCATTTAACGTGTTTGTGAAGCAAAATGCTTCAATGCTTCTTGGCAATATCGAAGTTTATGAAGGTGCACATTGCATCAAAAATAGGCGCGTTTCGTGCGATGGAATATTTGAAACATAACGACATAGTTTGAAGGAACGCGCACCACGAGACAGCTAAACTCCATGACACAAATAAATCTCCCTGTCTACAAACATTTCTTCCCTCTCCTAAGTCGGTGAATTAATAAATATTATTTACGTAATTCTAGTAAGAATATGTTTCGGATGAAAAGAACAACTATGTAACTTCCACGCAAATATTTTTTGTATGGAGGTTACATAGTAGTTCTTTTCTTCTGAAATATGATTATCACTTACCATGTATGTACCAAATTCCTTAGATAATATTAGTATGACAGAATACTGCAAAACGATATATCAGTTATTATACTAGGTAAATATTAAATTTTCATTTGCCCATTCTAATCAGTTGTAACCAATCAAAAAATCGAAAATAATTTAAAACATACCCTTCCTCCCCCCTGATTCGGTTAAATGGTTGGGGTTGGATTCATTCCGTTTTCCTCCCTCTCCGGGTTGGGTTAAGTGGTTGGGGGTTGGATTCGTTCCGTTTTCCTCCCTCCCCGGGTTGAGTTAGGTGGTTGGGGTTGGATTCGTTCCGTTTTCCTCCTTCCCCAGGTTGGGTTAAGTGGTTGAAGGTTGGATTCGTTTCGTTTTCCTTCCTCCCCGGGTTGGGTTAAGTGGTTGGGGTTGAATTCGTTCCGTTTTCCTTACTCCCCGGAGAGGGAGGAAACGGAACGGAATCTAACCCCAACTTCTTAGGTTGGGGTTGGAATCGTTCCGTTTCCTCCCTCTCCGGGTTGAGTTGGACAACTTTTAAACAAGCGCGTATCACAATAGTTTATTTCTCCGACACAGATGGTGCTGCGGACGTGGGTGTCTTATGTCAAACCTGTTCCGTCAGTCATGTGTGTCATTTTCTTATTTTTAATCATAAGCCCTAAATACTACCTAATTTCATGAAAACCCGTTTGGGTGAAAGCCGAGAACGAAGATGCGTACGGACGGACGGACGGACAGAACGAAGGCACTTACTTCGAAACAAAGCGCGCTTAAAAATCAATTGTAATAAACACAGTCAGTCAATCGCACAATCGATTAATAAATATCACTGTTTTATAATTTATAGATACATTAAGACAAGCTGTCACTATCAGTAATTGACGAAATTGAAGCGTGAGTGAGTGTTTGCGCATAACACGTAGCTATCTTGGTAGAAAAACAAATATCTTTTAATATAATTTCTATTCTAGTAGACCCCAGCACGGTATTGTATCCCTTTAACTCCCGTTATGTTAAACCTTTGATTCATGTCCGATACGAATGATCCGAAAGGTAAAAGAGAATATATATTTCATTTAGATCACTGTATCTATAAGGCATCAAATATTGTGATTTACATAAACTGGATTTTGAGGATAAAGTTGTTTCTTTAATATCGTTCTTTAAACCGAGCGTCAGTTCTATTTTTATTAATAACCCGTAATATTCTTTGTCTGACCTCTTGGCCGACTTTCCTTTTTAACGCCCGAGCATCTTTACCTGATCCGCAATATTAATCCAGAAGATAAGAGGCATTAAAATGCCTCTGACTAGATTTATAGTCTGCCTTGATGAAATAAGACACGAGCTACAGATAAGGCCATCCTGTGTCTCTGGCTCCACTTTCCGAGTTAAGATAACGTTAAAACGACTAACACACTACGCTTCTTTCCGTTAAAAGGCATCACTTTGCGCTAGTTTGGGAAAATTGATATCTTTTTGCTTAGCAATTTAGCAATGATGTACGCAATTTGTACAAATGCAATCTCTCCCTTACTCCCTCGCCAGGCGTGGCTTGGAAACTGCTCGGATAGCACCTAGCTATCCGACTATTGCGCCTTACTCCTTGAGGCTTTCTTCAATTGAGGCTACCCTGCCGACTTAGTCAGCAATGAAATACATCGCGCCATTTCCCCCTTCCAGGCACATACCAAACCTTAGCCCATCCACTCAAACAGAAGTCCTCCCTGACTCTCACTACAACCTTTCATCCGGGGCTGCACGAAGCCCTAAATAATATCCTCGTTGCCGCCCATCCAATTCTTCTTAACACACCCACAACAACGTTACTCTTCCCTAAACCTCCCATGATATCCTTCCGCCGACCCAGTATTCTTGGCGACCTGCTATGGCGCAAGGAACACCCCACCGCTCCTCCATCTTCCCCCACAGGGTACTTCCCTTGCAAAAACCACGATGCCTCACCTGCCCCATCTTAGATACTTCTTCCTCATTTACCAGCCATGTTACCCAAATCTCTTATCCAATCTCATCATGCGGCACTTGTACCTCCAAAAACGTAATATATCTTTTCACTTGTACTCATTGCCCTGCGTTCTACATAGGCCTCACAACCACACCCCTTATTATCCGCATGAACGGCTATAAAATAGCGTCGCTCTTAGGCGTCCCCTTCCGGTGGCCGACCATGCGTTAAGCCACTCCCTTCCCTTCAATAGCTGCTTCACAGTAAAAACTATCTGTGCTCTTCCAGTTAGTTTCCCCGCGCCACAACTCCGTCACTGGGAACTAGCCAACATTGACATCCTCCGTTCTCTCTCCTTCCTAGGTTTAAATCTTGGTTAGCAGTCCCACTCTAATTACCCCTCTTTTCCCGAACCCCATCCTTTCCCATTTCCCCTACCTCAAGTATAACTCTTAGTTTTAGTTTCTGTTATTCTCTGGCCGACGAAGGGCTTTTGCCCGAAAGCTTCAATCTACAAGCCTTTCTCTATCGCTGTGGACGTTTACCACTTTGCGTAAGTGTTCACTGGCTGCTTTCTATCCCCTTCAACCTATGGTTGCTTTTATTATTTATATATATATATATATATATATATATATATATATATATATATATATATGAAGGATTTGAAGCTTTTTATGGGATGGTTCATATCATTACGATACAGAAGTTTCATATCAGTGAACAATATTACCATGGACTACCGGCATACTTGGAAATTTACAATTTACATTTCAAGACCGAAGCTCTCATCATCAGATGATAGTTAAACAAATAGTGAAAAAAATTCCATAAACTTGAAATATTTGTCTTTGAGTATGATTGCGTGTGTGTTTGAATTTAGTCTGTTTGGTTGGTCCCTGTCGTTGTCTTGAGAAGCATGAACCACCAGACGTGTTTGAGGTATCAGGTCCCTGGCGTAAACATTTTTCCGTATACTTTATATATTTTAATTGTTTACCTCTCAAATGTTTTTTTGAGATTCTTATGGTTTAGGAGTTTGTTGTAAATTCTTAGTTCTTCGCCCTAGTCTCCGTTCTCTCATACATCGAATGCATTATTTTTAAGTATGGTGAAAAGACATTCCTTGGTGATAATAGTGTATATGTATATTAAAACGGCGAATCAAGCCAAGCATAATGAATGGCGGAAAAGACATCTTAAAGCTAATTTAAATCTATTTAAGGATCAATGCTCATTCTTAGATATATTAAATTGTATTAATTAAAACTTGCAAGAAATGAAATTTTCTCTCTACAAAGAACAAATTGCAAAGCGAATATAATGTTGTGATGAGTGACAAGCACAATTCTGTAATAAATTTAACTAATGAAATAAGCATGAATCTGAAGTGGTTCTCCGAAAGAATTTTCTAGGATTTTTTTCAAACTCTTGCGATAGCGTATCATAACGTGCCCCATGTAAATATCCTAGTTGTCAACTCAGTTAAAGAGAGATGCATTGGAATGCGAGATCTGACTCGGTTGGAACGTGAATAAAGCTTTTTCCATTACACGACGTCTCTAGATATCCAAGCAGTTTCCTTTGGCCTACAGATGTAACGGCGCACTTTCAAAGTAATGGTTTTCTAAGAATAACAAAATTGCAGTATGCCAACCTGAGAAAATATTTTAGCTTTGTATTATTTTAAATAGCTCCGTTGTTGCAGATTAATTTTTCCATAGGAAACTAAATATTTCAAAACGATTCATCCTCATCGCTATATTGCTTTTCTTTCGCATATACCGCGAATAAATTAAGAAAATGTGTTAAATAAATGGATGAAAAGTAAATTAAGGTGGACACTACGGTGAAATTGACTTGAAAAATAAAATTTCATTCCTTACCAGTAAATTTTCTCTTAAGAAAATGTGGTTTAACTCTTTAGAGTATTTCCGAAAAACCTGATTAACATCGCATATAAGTTTTAGAAGAAACAGTGCACACAGGAGAGTGTTAAGGCAGTAAATAATGGAGTGAGTGAATAGAGTGAGCGCATACAGCGAGTGCATGAGGTGAGTATGTTCAGTATTCTTGGATTTCGGAAAAGCCCATTCTCACTGGAAAAAGAAAAAACTCTGATCCATCGATAAATGTGAATCATCTCGACTTTGTCAATGAGACTCCAGTGAAATGTTATGGTCGGAATAAAAACTTTGTTGCACCAAGGGTATTTGGTACTTCGTTGTCTTCAGTAGCTTTGCTTATAGTATAAAGGGTTAGATGAGGCACTATAGTAACATATGTCTCTTCTTACAACGACGAAATCAGAAGTCGGCACCCAACGGCCCACAGCACGCAAAACAATTTTACTTTCCTCGCGAAGCTATGAGTAAAATACGATCATTGACATTTCGCAGAGATTATTTGTGTTTGAAAAAATATAATGTGCTTAATATTTGTGAAATCACAACTTTAGAATTTATTTTAACTCACATGATTTAGCATAATCTCTAGTAATCTATGATATCAACTCTTACCCGGTTCTATGAAGCAATTTTAGCATACTACACGGTCAACGAACATATATATTTTTAAAAAAAATTAACCTGATAATGAGCGAATGTAGAAAAATGTGACTATACAGCGAGTATAAAAGGAATTAAAAAAATATAGTTCTGAATACACAGGTGATATATGAGGCATTGCCTACGAATATTCTATCTGCAAATACTATTTATAGATATGGCCATTTTGTTTTAGCTTAATCAAATACTTTTATCAATCTCCTTATTTATTTACATATAATCCACAATAGACTGATAGGCGAAGATGATATCTGACGAAAGTGATGAATCCAATATTAATAGTAATATGATCCTTATGGAAATAATATGTCTATCGAAGAGCTAATAAGGCCATAGGCAATGCGTGTCCCACTCGGCCCGCATCTCCTCCCCATTCCTATCTCCTCTACAATATAAGAGCCACTTAACACTCCCAATCATTTCGTATCATCTCTCGCTAGAGGATCGCCTTAACTTCCTTAATATGTCCAACGGACAACGTTACATATTCTGTCGCCGCGATACGCGCGATCGAGCCAAGAGTACCACGGTTTCCACGGCAACGGCTTCGTGTGATTACTGGGGATTCATTGTTTGGAGTGAGCCAAGAGAAATTTGTTCGAAGGAGCCTGAAGCTCGTTCGACGTGATTCGTGAGCTTCGATCGAACGCTTGACCTCACGAGAGAGATTTTTTCGGCCTCTCGTGGGATTCACTAAAGTTCAAAATACATAAGATTTCGATTTATTCGTGGACGCGCCATTACAGTTTGCTTATATTTATCGAAT